>OZ014471.1:49031774-49242084 GCA_963965965.1 Trididemnum nubilum | reverse complement strand
AGGGTTTTCGAGTTAAACTACCACCAGGGGCGTATTTAGGGGGAGGGGGCATTGAACCATGGCCCCCCTTTGGGTCGCCAGGATAGTATAATTAGCATAGAATAGTATGCAAAATTGCGGCATGCCCCCTCCCTTTTGTAACTTGGGCAAAAGGTTTGAGAACACAAACAGTAGACGAAGACTTTTTTTTGGATCTTCACCTAATTTTGGGCCAAAATCCGGACTAAATTTGAGTGAAGACCTTTTTTTTTGTTCATTTTCCTCCTCACCTGACTTTCGACAGGAAAAACGGGCTGATTATGGATGTAAAAATTTTCATTCAGGACTTTCTTATTCTCAGATTTTCGGAATTTCCCGGGCCCCCCCTTTCCAAAATCCTGCGTACGCTACTGGCTACCACCTGCTATCTGTCTGCTTATGGTCAACCACTTAAAGGCGGTGAATCATCCAGCCAATTCCGGTGACTTACAATAGCTAAAATTGAACTATAATTTTTGATATTTTTTGTTTTAATTTTGGGGCTGCGGTTACAGAGATATTCAACAAATACAAAAAGATATCCTCCGAAAAAGGTTTTCAGAAACTCTGAGTTTTGTTTTTCCCGCCAAAACCACAGTAGGCCTATTAGTTTAGAGAACTGTGGTTTTGGCGGGAAAAACAAAACTTAGAGTTTCCAAAAACTTTTTTCGGGAGACATCTTTTTGCATTTGTTGAATATCTTTGCAACCGTAGCCCCAAAATTAAAACAGAAAAAATCAAAAATTATAGTTCAATTTTAGCTATTGTAAACCACCGAAATTGGCTGGATGATTCTTCTCCTTTAAAAGCGAGGAATCTATTTAAGGGTATTTCTCTGCGGCACAACAAGTAAACTTGCTCACTTGGGTTTGTTCACCACACACTCCCCTCAATTTTGAGCTTGAAGCAGAGCAGCTATGAATTATCATTTTTTGTTGTGTTTAGTTTGGTATCTCCGACTCGGTATCGAACTCATGACTTTAACCCCAAAGGTAGATGATATCCATTCGGCCGTCTGACTTTAGACTCTTCATAAACTAATGAAGAGCTTATGTTCTGACTGAGCTGTGAATGACCACTATTCTTCTTTGCAACCAATGAACTTCTCTGGTCTACCTGCCTATTTACCAATGCCTGCTCGGTCTATTTCGCTAGTATATTCGTTGAACTTTCTTTTAATTTTGCATTTTGGGTAAATTTTTCTTAAACTTATTGTCAGAGGTGGAGTTCTCAAGGACGTCCTTGGCCTCGAGGACACATTTTGAAGACCTTGTCCTCGAAGGTCAAGTCCTTGGCTTCGAGGTCTCAAGTCCTCGAAAATTGCCCGAGAACAGCACTTTTTTTTGAAATGTTGAAATTTTGTAGATTGCCTGAAAAAAATTTTAGATGGCGTTTTTTGTTGGAGAACGCTTGAAAAAAATTTTGAAGACTTTTTTTGAGATCGCCTGAAAAAGATTTTTGAAGACCTTTTTTTTTGGAGAATACTTGCGCTTGTGTCATCGGTCTTTGGCCTCGAGCATTTCTGCCTTGGCCTCAAGAGGGTCTGTCCTCGGAAGAACTGTCCTTGGCCTCAGATTTTTTGTGTCCTTGGCCTTGACCTCGAGCCTCGTGTCCTCGACTCCACCTCTGCTTATTGTCATAGTCATCGTCAACTTTGGTTTTCAATCACAATAATTTGTGCTTACTTGAGAGTTTTCCTTTTTATTCCGTAAAATACTTTGGTCACGCTTGACTAGTGCTTTTTGAAAATTAATTGCCTCTTCAAAAATTAACTTGGCTGTGAGGTACGGTAATCGTCT
Source organism: Trididemnum nubilum (assembly GCA_963965965.1). Lineage (NCBI taxonomy): Eukaryota > Metazoa > Chordata > Ascidiacea > Aplousobranchia > Didemnidae > Trididemnum > Trididemnum nubilum. The sequence goes on along the minus strand of OZ014471.1, from coordinate 49,240,267 downwards.
GGACTCTGGGTGAGGTCTGCACCATCACCATTTAACGCTACTTTTACGTTTTGTGGGATTCGGGATGCGGGTAACTGGGTAAGAGAAATTAAATTTTATTATTCTTTTGTCGTTAGCGAGTTTTGTTCTCAGAGTCGCATTATATCTTATAGCAGCAACAGGTAATGTTAGCCTATTTCTGTACGTAGTACTGCAGGCTGTGTACTGTAACTGTAATAGACCTAAAGTAAGATGTATACAGGTATACCTGATACCAGAGCATATTTTAACGACTTTTCACTGGGCGGGCAATTTTATGCTACAGGTATAAGATTAAAGCCCCACCCGTCGTCTCCGACAACGTCACTCCAGAGAATGACTATCAGACCACCACAGCAACACATCTTAGGTATTTTTATTGACATCTGAGTTTGTTCAAGTACCTCAGATTTCACTTTAAGCTTCACTCTGTAATTCTAAGGAAGAGGACCAACCATATATCGGTAGTTAGGGTGGTTTGATTATAGGACCTGCCAAAATTACACTAGAATCTGGTAGTAAATCACTTGAAGAGACTCTCCAAGGTTACACTAAAATGCTGAGCACCAAGTAGTGTAACAGCGAATACTATATTTCAAAGTCTTTCGTCCTTGACCAGACCCGAAATTAAACCAGAGTCTACCATTTCAGAGACATACCCCAATCCACCAATACGCCATCTAGTATTGTAATCGTGTAAGTATCCCAATTATGATTCTTAGGCTAACTTTAAGAGATAAAAAATAATTCTACTGTACTTGCTAATTGTTCTGGTATTTTTAAGACCTATAAATTCACAAACTAGTAGTCTTCATAAATTTCAAAAGAGACTTGCAATAAAATATTCTGTATAGCTGTTAGAGCTTATCCACTAAAAAGACTAATACTCAGAAAGGGTACAGCAGAAATAAGATATCAGCACAATGGCAACCAAGCAAACTTATGGAGAGCAATAGATAAACTCCACACCATAAACTAAGCCTAAGGTGTCCGCACTTTGCAGTATCCAAACTTCGTAGTACCATGTTTGCAAAGAATGAAAGAAAACTTGCTTAATTATCCAATTAGAAAGATACATAGAATCTTTCAAAAAATTAAAGTTAATAGTAATTGAATTGCTTATTAATTGGCTTTTTGCTTTAGATATTACTATCAAATATATGGATTTACCAGAGGTGGAGTCCTTGAGGACGTTCTTGGCCTTGAGGACACATTTTGAAGTCCTTGGCCTTGGCCTCGAGGCCTCAAGTCCTCTAAAATTGGCCTGTACTCGGCTCGAGGACAGCACTATTTTTTGAATTGTTAAAAGTTTGTGGAGCGCTTGAAAAATTTTTGTGAAGATCTTTTTTTTTGGGGAGGGGATCGCCTGAAAAATTTTTGTGAAGACCCTTTTTTTTAGAGAGCACTTGCGCTTGTGTCCTTGGTCCTTGGCCTCAAGCATTTCTGTCCTTGGCCTCAAGAGTGTCTGTCCTCGGAAAGGCTGTCCTTGGCCTTGGCCCCGGATTTTTTTGTGTACTTGGCCTTGGCCTCGAGCCATGTGTCCTCGACTCCACCTCTGAGATTTACTGTAATGTTTTTGTACAAGTACATTATCACCATAGTTGCAATAACAACGCAAAGGAGGGTAGCTAATAACTGATATTCCATGATCTCCAAAAGAATTGTATGGATAGGCTGATATAAATAAATAAATAAGTAATAATAAATAAGGATTGTTAGCTGAAACAGCAACCTGATTGATTTAATTCTCCCAAAAATAAAGTCTAGAATATAGTGAATCGAATGTGTAAATGTGAACTTTTATACAAAGCTGCAAAGAGTATAGTCAAAACTCAATAGCATTAACTTTTCAAAAACATCCATCTCTATGCTTTGATGACAGTCATGAGCCGAAAGGTACTATATACGGATCACGTTTTAGTGTTTGCTTGAATACTATTCACATTTCACAATCATCTCATCACACCGCTTGCCAAAACTAGTACTTTTTTATAAAATTAGGGAAAAAATTTAGCAACATATTGACGTTTTTTGTACAAATCACAATCAGGCTCTCTCTGTCGGCGGTCTTTTCTCTTTAAAAACTCTCCAACTGCTTCCCTTGGGTCATACTTACAGTAGCTGTGCCAATACCATTAACAGCAGTGAGCATCCTTGACTTTACTGTATCTATGTGCATGCTTTGTCGGTTGGGGGTAACAATCTTGTTGTACACAGAAATCATTCTTTTGGTTTGCATGGAGTGCGGTACCATAACAAGTAGAGCCATCAGACACTTATTTAAAGTCACGCTGTTGCGAGTAACGTGACATAGTTTTCTTAGTCGCCATGATAGCATTGTGCCAAAGTCCGTGTTTTCGGGTAAGAATTCAACATCGTGTATCATCGGCCAATAATTGCACACATCATCCGAAAACTGTTCAACTTCTCCTGGAAATAACATTCTCACAATTGCCAGTCCGTGAGAAACAAAATCGTTCATAGTTTTTGCAGAAAGCAAAGTAATGCATTTCTGAATGAGCTCTTCTTGTTCAATATTCATTCGCTGAGTCATGTAATTCTTAGCTGCCATGACCACTTCCACGCGAATGGCCTCTCTACTTCTAAAAAAAGAAACAAAAGCATTGAAACGGGTGTGACTTGGAATTGGTTCCACTTCATCATCAGTTTCGGACTCTTGCATTGCCCTTTTTTTGTCCTCAAGATATTTTTCTTTACATCTTCCTGGGTAAGGGGCATTCGACATAAGGTCAAGCTTTTGTATAGCGGTGTCACGGCAAGTGATTACATCGGTTAATATATGGTAATCACTTTGAAAATTCCTTTGCAAGTTTAAAAACTTTAGCAACATCACCCATCAAGGCAGTGAGCCAGACTTGATTCGATTCGGTAGTCCACTTACGCAAAAAACCACCAGCATTTGCTTTTTCATGTCGTGTTCCTTCAGCAGAAATTTGTTTCCAAACTTCAATGCAGCCATCTCGATTATGCAGCACTGCTTCGATTACATTAACCAAATGCTCAGCAAAGCGAACTTCAAAATACGCTGGAAATTCATGTGCATCAGGAAACAGTGTAAGAAGAGTAGCTTTATGATTTTTGCTTGTTCTGAAGTAACTTGCCACCCCCAATACGTTCGCTTTCCACAGCTGGAGTTCGGGAACATCATGCTCCATGTCTTTTACAGAGAGATCTGATCGTTGAGCTACACACCAAAAGTAAAAAATATCACGATCAAGGTAAGTACGCAACAACTTCCGAAATCCGTTTCTACGTCGAGTATTTGCTGACTTGCCATCAGTAGTTACACCCACAAGTTTCGATTGGTCAAGTCCGAATGAATTTATTATGGCTTTCACTATTTCCAGAAGACCCTCAGCACCTCTAGCTTGGGGGATATCTACAGACAAAAAAACTGTTTTCATGTTGAGATCCTTATCAATAATACGAGCACTCAAAAACCTGTTGTCTCTCATTGTCCGGCTCAAACTGCCATCTACCTGAATGGCCCAAGCAACTGCTGCGTTAACCAGATTCGAAGTAACTTTTCTCTGAAGCTCTCCTTCGATTTAAGCATTTCAGCATATATCACAGGGTCTCTGTAGTGTAAAACAGAGCCTGGTTGTTTGAACTCTTCAAACTGTTGATCAAAGCCATTTTCTCTGAAAGACGAAAATAGTTGGTCACTGTGCAAACTAGCCAATGATCGTTCTGGCCAAGAAAAGGCAGTAGGGGTCAGAAGAAGACTGTCATTGTATACATCAATCGACAATTTGATAAGCATTTCAACCGTTTCCACACGCTGTTTCGTCAAATAGTGTATCCATGGATGAGAAGTTGATTGTGACTTTCATTGACGGTTTAATTGCTTATAATCCGACGACTTTTTATGTGGTTGAGATTAAAGATGATCCACAACATCCATTAATTTCTTTTTTGAATCAGCACGACACCCCCTAGCAAGTGAACCACACCATTTCTTAGATACTTTTTAGCTTCAAATTCAAATTCTTCACATATAAGACATTTTACAAACAATCGTTTTCTTTGACCCTGTGCGTCGTTGTAGAACTTCAAGCATTCGTGACGAGATTGTAGCCATAGTTGTGTAAGTTTTATGGACTTATTCCACTCAGTTGCTTTAGAGTTTTCAACCCAGCTTGTGTTTTCCCTTCTATCCGTACTGCTAGTTTCTGCAATTGCTGCAGTATCTTGTAAATCGATTGCATTTTCTTCCAAGCCAATAGAGGAATCAGTTGTTGCTCTTTCTTCCGAAACAACAGTTACGTTCTCGAGCGAAGTTGGTGCAGCATTATTATTGCCCTCTAAACTTGATGTATTTTCTTGAACGCTCGTTGCACTTTTCTGCGAGGTTGACGCATTTTCTTCTTGCAAGCTCTGCTGTCCTCGTCTGTTGACCTTTGGTGGCACTGGACTGAAAAATTTTGATATTGCTTTTATACCAGCAGGAACTTTTGTCTTGCTGCTCATGGTCTAACACTTTAACTACTGTTTTTATTACAAGCAAGGCGTTCTTTATTAAAGACCATGCAACATATGCATTATGCAAGCACAATTTTGTAGATGCCCATTGTCTATTTTTTTTATCCTCCTTAATTCTTATATTGAGCACAAATTAATTCTCAGAGGTGGAGTCCTCGAGGACGTCCTTGGCCTCGAGGACACATTTTGAAGTCCTTGGCTTCGAGGCCTCAAGTCCTCTAAAATTGGCCTGTCCTCGGCTCGAGGACAGCACTATTTTTTGAATTGTTAAAAGTTTGCGGAGCGCTTGAAAAATTTTTTGGAAAACGTTTTTTCGTGGAGATCGCTTGAAAAATTTTTGTGCAGACATCATTCTTTTTTATTTTTTTTTTGGAGATCGCCTGAAAAGAATTTGTGAAGACCTTTTTTTTTGGAGATCGCCTGAAAAATTTTTGTGAAGAACTTTTTTTTTTGGAGAGCACTTGCGCTTGTGTCCTTGGTCCTTGGCCTTGGCCTCGAGCATTCCTGTCCTTGGCCTCGAGAGTGTCTGTCCTCGGAAAAGCTGTCCTTGGCCTTGGCCCCGGATTTTTTTTGTGTCCTTGGCCTTGGCCTCGAGCCTCGTGTCCTCGACTCCACCTCTGTTAATTCTTATATTTTGACCATATATCAAAAATATTTTAATTTGACAAGCTCTGCCGGTGTACTGTTCATCTAAACAAAGTCATTAACATAAGCTCTAAAAATTTTTACTGGGGGAGTGCAAAAAAGTTCACTGGGGGGGCAATTTCCCCCCAGTTATAATGTTAAAATATGGCCTGCCTGATACGGTAGGCCATATGCTTTTCAATCTCTAAAATGTGTGCCTATAACGTGCTCTAGTTAAAAACAAACGCAAAAATCAAAAACAAGACCATAACTTGTCAAAAAGGTGTTTTGGAAAATGGAAATTCTGTAATTTCTGCTAACCCGTACAGTAATGTAAATCTGAAATCAAAGGTTTCAGCACCAATTTTGCTAAAATGAAGAAGAGAATAGATAAGAATAGCAAGAATGGTAGAAGAAGCGTTGCAAAAGTCATGCTGCCTAAATAGCCTACTAGTATATTAGATGTTTCATTAAGAGTCAGTCAAACTGCAATGACTGACTCCATGCTCCACTAGGCTATACGAATGCATGATGCACTTCATTACATGCATGATATATTTCAAAAATTGGGCTGAAAAATGTATTTTGCATTGCAGAAATATAGCTTAGTTTATGGAAGTTTGAAGCTTTTTTACTAACCTGTAGTTGGCTGTAGAATCCATGTCAGCCATGTGTGCTGGTGCTTTCATTTTCAAAATCAACCACCTCAGACCTCAGCAATGACGTTAAAATTATTCCACCCAATGAAAATTTTAGGAAGTGCTAAATGTCTGCGTGCCTTATTAAAATTCATTACAGATTAGATAGTTACAGTAGTTGAGATTCTTCACTTTTGTTTTGTAACTGTACTTAAGTTTAGATCTTTGAAACAGCAAAACAGTACTAGAAGCTATTTTTGAAATGTGAAATTGAAACATTTGAGCATTTGGCAAACTAGTTTTTTGCTACAATTAAATGTTTGACTTTTTGTACGTATTACATTTGTAACACAGTACAAAATAATTTTTAATCTGCAATTATCGTCAAGTCAAAACAGTGGGATGTCGTTTAGTATAAGCCCTCAGCTTTTTTATGGAAGCTCTGTGACCCGTGCATGACTGTATAAGCACGCGCGTGCTATTTCTTCGCTCATGCGTGCACACATTAGGATTAGGGTTAGATTTGGGAAATAGCTTCGATCAGCGAGAAAGAAAAAGCGCTAATACATAAGTCGCAAAACTACCAAAAAAAAAAGCGTACGGCTCATACTTAACAAACACCCATTCCATCCAAGTCAAAACAGTCAGGAATTGTAAGTGATTGTCTGTGGAATATTTGTATTTTATTTGATAGGTAGGTTACCTTGTCAGTTGTACCCATCCACTGTTCCCAAACAGTAATTGTTAAAGCAAAAAGTTTAATCTTGTGTCTGCCCGTTTGTTGATATTTATTTTTAGAACTTTAATAGGATATGCATTGTTGGTTGATTATATTTATTTTACAGTTTCAAGGTTATATAGCTTACCCCTACACTTACACATTAAACCTTTACTTATTGATTGGCTCGAATGTGATGCTGATAATAATGTGCCCCAACATTTCCAAATGATAACCGGCTCCTAAATTGCAATGTTCATATGGTAATACACAGAGGTGGGCGCTTGCGCCGCTATTATCTTATACGGCGCAGCTATTTTACTTGCGATATAGCACTTGTGTTGCAATTATTTCACCCGATTAGTTTTGGATCAAGGCTTCTTAATGCAAAAAAGTACGTTAATCCTTCGGCTTTCAAATGCAGAAAACGTGTACACGTTCGTACCTTAAGGTACACTGGATTAGCATTTAATGCAGAGAAAGTACAAATCACGAGAAAAAAGAGAAAGCTCGTTTCTGATTGGCCGGTGTGATTGCTCAAGCGTGTCACTTGTTTCCAACTTTTGCAGAAGGTTCATATTAATTCAGATTACCTTGATGGACAGACAGGTCAGGAAGAGCTGAGGGTTGGGGTTCAATTCCTCGATAGTGACGCATAATCGTTTGGATAATTCAGGATTAGTTACTGGTATTAATCTATAGTGCTAGTAGGCTAAGGCAAGATACTTTCTGGGGAATTTAGTTCAGTTTTGTTTATAAAACACTTGATTAATAACAATATCATTATCAATATGGTTGGCCTACTCAGTTGTTCATCGTCATATTTATTTACCAATTTATTAATGTTCAGTTGCTACCAGTACAGTCACCCGTTTAAAATAATGCTGAAAGTCACCAGCATATCTTCCAAAGCGGCAGGGTGAGAAAGCAAAACAATGTAGGCCTGCTAGAAATGAATACTGTAGCAAAAAATTAATGATGTGATGGTACCGGGATTTTTTAGCATTTCTGTCTTTTTCTAACTGACAGTGTGGCAGTTGTGGATGTAACTCGAAGTTGAGCTCAGAGCAATTGCTCCTGTTGTAGTATCTGGTATTGAAGGTGTCCATGCCCTAGATAATTGTAATTACATTTTATTCACCAAGTTGCCTAGGCCAGGAGACGGCAAAAGGACCTTTCGGTCTTCGAGTCAAGCTGCCACCTGCCCATCTGTCTACCACACACGATGGAGGCTTCACACTGTCCCTTTAATTGCTGAACGTCAAGCAGGGGAGCTGTGAATACCAATTTTTATAGTCTTTGGTTTGACTCGACCGGGAATTGAACCCGTGTCTACAGCTTCAGATAGAGTAGCCTAAGGCACTTGGACACATCTGATATCTTTGTGTGTTGGATCTCTCCAAAGATGTCCCAGTATTTGTGGTAGAATAGGCTAATTCAATCTGCCTTCCTACCCAGTACCTCGAAAGATTTAAAGTACGGTACCCTAACTGAATTCAACTTATCCCCTAAAAAAATCACGTATCCTTAAGTTTAAGCCATCCACTTTTTGCACAGAAGCTCTGTGACTTCAGACCTGTGTATGACTGCACATGCTCTCTCCTGTCATTCCTGCACTACTGGTACCGTAATTAAGGTTACCGGTATATACTTATATAGGGCTAGATATAGGGTATTATGCCCGTTCTAAATCAGTACATCTTGATTACTTTGTAATTCTAGTTCATGATGTATTGGGGGAAAGCTCAAATTTCGTAACACCTTGTAATGATTGTTAAAGGCGGTGAATTATCTAGCCAATTCCGGTGGTTTACAATAGCTAAAATTGTACTATAATTTTTGGTATTTTTTGTTTTAATTTAGGGACTGCAGTTGCAAAAATATTCAGCTGTTACAAAAAGATAGCCCCCAAAAAAGTTTTTGGAAACTCTGAGTTTTGTTTGTTCTCTAAACTATTAGGCCTACTGTGGTTTTGGCGGGAAGAACAAAACTCGAGTTTCCAAAAACTTTTTTCGGGGGGATATCTTTTTGTATTTGTTGAAAATCTTTGCAACCGTAACCCCAAAATCCAATCAAAAAATATCAAAAATTATAGTTCAATTTTAGCCATAGTAAACCACCGGAATTGGCTGGATGATTCACCGCCTTTAAGAGTGTTTACACTTTACAATATCTGTCTAGCTATTCCAAAGTGAGCGTAATTTATACTTGACGTGTAATGAGAAGTTCAAACGGGATGTGAAATTTATTTTTACCGGACAACTTTTTGTTCTGCGTCATGTGTATTTGTCAGTTTATAAATCCGGCAATAAATTCTTGATACAATGATTTTGTAAATTGCTAGTTTTAGAGTTCGTGCATTCAAATCGGAGTAATTTTGCAATTGGATTTATTCAGCTCGCATATTTGTTTATCCACACTAACTTTGGATTTCTATTCGCTATGTGCAACATCACGATGGATGGACTGTTGGGCTTCTAATGGGAAATGAGCGTTAATTATTTTGATCAAAAAACATTGCACGCACGAATATTGATGTTAAATTAAGGTAGACTCGGGTTCGAATCCAGCTCGGTTTGATCAAACTTCCAAAGTTGGTATTTTAAGCTACCTGCTTTCGAGTCTGAACGGTTAGGTGCACCACGAATAGCGACTTGAGTCGAATATCGAACCTTTTTCTTTTTGCTTCGTTGCCCAAGATGATTTGCCAAATTAGATACGTGCAACTTTTAGCAGCTTGATTTTTATAGTACTGTAGCTTTTTCGTTCATTGATTTCAATTTATGAAAATGCGAATATCAAGAAGCCCTGCTGGTAACTTGTGAGACATTTCGTTAAGTGTATGTATTAATCAACCTCTCTCCTGTTAGTTCTCGATATGATAATTCGGTATGCGCATAGACAATTGTAGCCATAATAGTATGATGTAGCTTTTCAGTACTTTTTTTTGAACGCTAAATTTTTAAATCACTACAAAATGTAAACCAGAAAAAACGAAATTTTAATAAAAAAAAGTTTTCAATAAAAAAGATAACTTTAAGGAAAAAGAACAATTTTTTTAATTTGAAAATTTTAGAGCAACTTAAATGGCATCCCTTTTTGTCGTAGTTTTTTTTCGACTAATCAGCTCTTTTTAGCCAAAATTAAAGCATGAAATTTAAAAACAGAACGAGAAAAGCTTGAAAAAAACAAAGCCAAGATATAACAAAACATTCTATTTAATACGAGACGTTTCAACATGAACTTACGTCGTTACTTTTTAATCCTATTTCACGAAATAAAATTCATGATTTAGCTGTTTTTCATGCTCAATTGACGACATATTTGTCCTATTATATTGTTTCCCAGCCAATAAACTATCGTATGCAATGAACAAAATCCATGCTAAAGTAAAGATTTGGAACATACGTCTTAGTTCATCATTACTAATAAACCAAACTTTAAATATTCTTGCTGTGCAGTATTATGCCAAGGTATGTAACGAGTTTGCGGGGTCCATCTCCGCGTCAATGCGCCTTAGGGCTACAAAGCTCTTTTCGAAGAAATATTGAAGCAATAGCGAGCCGCTGGCTAAGATTTGAGCCTCAGACCTCCCTCTTCAGTCACATACGTGTTACCGCTCGACCAACTTATGGCCGGTAATTATTCATATCTAATATTGTAAACGAAACAGCAATGGGTTTACTTAGCATAGATTTTGTATTAATGGAATAAGTAACTTACTCTTTGTTTCGATTCAAAATTAGCGACTTATTATATTGGTCGAGCGGTAACGCGTTCGTCTCTGGATCAGGAGGTCAGAAGTTCAAATCTCGGGCCGGTCCAATCGGACACAGTGCCGCCAACAGCTAGCCACCGCTGCGACATTTCTTCGAAAGGAGCTGGGTTGTCTGGGCGCAATGAGGACGGATGGGCCCAGCCAACTCGTTGCACGCTCCGGCGTATTACAGCGAGTATAATAAAAGATTTGGTTTGTATTCTAAACAGAGGTGGAGTACTCGAGGACACATTTTGAAATCCTTGGTTTTACCCTTGGCCTCGAAGCCTCAAGTCCTCAAAAAAACAGTACTATTTTTTGAATCGTTAAAATTATGTTGGAAAACGCCTAAAACTTTTCGGAAAATTTTCGAAGACCTTTTTTGTGTTCTTTTTTTGGAGATCGCCTGAAAAAAAATTTTGAAGAACTTTGTAGGAGATTGCCTTAAAAATTTATATTGGCCTGAAGAGTATGCAAAATACCCCGTTTTTAGCATTTTTAAGGCCGATTTTGCCCAGAAAACAGAATAGCCTCCCCCCCAATGGTATTGGCGATAAGAAGTGGTCAAGGACCTGATGTGATTACGACCAGACAAACTGAGCCTGGCTGAAGACCGTTTTTTTTTTTGACGATCACAAAAGTTTGGACAGAAAAATCAGCTCAATCTGAGTGAAGACCGATTAAAATCTGGATCAAGATCGTTTGATGTTGCTTCCAGCCTCCAAAACAGCCCCCCATTTCAAATTCCTAGCTACGCGCCTGAGCATTCCTGTCCTTGGCCTTGGATATTTTTGTGTTCTTCGCCTTGGCCTCAAGCCCTATGTCCTCGACTCCACCTCTGATTCTTAATATTAAAATAATTATTTCAAAAAACCAAATTAAACAAAGGACGAAAAAAAATCATTATACAAAAAAATAATAAACGAACAACAAATTTAAAGGAAAAAAACATTCAAGCATTCTAGAGAAACAGCAATAATATTATTTTTATATAACTTAATGCGCATGCATAGTAATTGCATGATATAAGTCGACCCCTGAAACGTTTTTGCCTCCCTCTAGTATTTTTTAAATGAAATATTATAAACCAGTGTAAGTTAAGCAGTTTCAAATTTTTCCAAAATCTGTACATGAACTATAGCTACAAGTCCCCGTACAGCATTTTGAAAGTTCGTTAAAACGTTAGGTAGTAAATCGTGTGGTTTTGCGTGTAATTTTTATAATTTATAGATAAAATTAATACACTCTTGTTTCAACACAACGATCACAGCCCCATAGCAGCAAAACCATTAAAGAGGTACTGCTCAAGATCGTTTTTAATGAAGAAATGAGAACTACTTGGGGTAAAAAAAAGCTTCTACTATTCCCCTTAACAGCATATATACGGTATATTTAGTCCGTTTGACTCCGTACCATAGGCAACCAGGCATTTTAAACTTTCACGAGACCAGAATAGGATGACTTTGCAGAACTTCTTGCAGAATAGTAAACATCGTGTTGCTAATTCTGCAAGAAAATTTGAAAAGTCATAAAATTTAGTTTGAGGCTGCTGGCTTTACTTATAAATTTTCAGACTAATTTTTTGATCTTGATTTGTTCTCAAATTTTATTAAGAATCAGGGTAACACAAATTCATTTTTGATGAATTGAAGAATCTTCCTTAAATGTGAAGTACTGTAAGTTGCTTTGGCAATTGCTTGCGTCTGTTTCAGATTTTAAAAAATTATTGCAGATTCATGGACGTCCAATTACCTTAAAATATTGTAAAGTGATAGGAGATCGATTTCAGCTCCAAAATGGAACATCATCAGTCTAAATGTAAAAAAGGTCACACCTTTATCGATTTTTTTTTGACTGATGATAGCCCTTTTTGGAACCGAAGTCAATTTTTTGCTGTCCTTCTTTGCATTAACAAATATTGGTTCACAGGTTTGTGATTTGAGGAACCCGTACACAATTACGAACGCTTCGGCTCAGCTTTTTTTTTTGTATTTAATCTTGAATCTCGAATATTAAGAAATAATGTTTCCGACTACACAACACTTAGCGGGAGAAGGGAAAGACATGTAAATGATAGTAAATATTAGTAATACGTTCAAAGTTTTTGAACCCACCCACTAGTAATAAATCTTCAATTCTACTGCCTTATAATACACCCAAAATTTTTTTTAATTACCAAAGAAAAGGATCACCAATGGACATTGAACTTGGTGTCAAGGTTTTAGCATGTTCTGCGAGATGAAGCGGAGCGGAGCTTATCATATGTCAAAAGATTATTAATTTCTCAGTCATAACACTGGTTAATCAGTTTTCATCATATTGACCGGTGAACGACACATACCATACGACCTTTTGTGGCTTCTTCATGAACTAAATGCAATAAAAAACCAAGGCAACTTGTGTAATTATTGTACAAAACAAAAAAAAAATCAGGCATCCATGTTCAATTTTTTCAGATAAATTACAGCTGTTTTTGTTCAAAAAATCGACTATCTCTGTCTCACTCTGATGACCAATACAATGCTTATGCTTTGTTTGTAGCGCATATATATCCTCGTGTTACCGGACATCGTCAGAGGCTAAGTAGTGGACAATCCGCGCACTTTTCATTGCTATGACTACTTCGAGCTTGGAGGAATCCGCTTAGGAGTTTTTAGTGATCCAATGATCTTGTGAATTTCTTCCAATTGTTGTCCACGAAACTTGCTGCATGTTCGAAGCCACCAAGCAGAGATAATTATCGTAAAGCATCTTATTTAAGGACGCAACAACGTGACCAGGGTGCGAGTCGAACCCAAATCAAGCGATCAGGATCGTAGTAAAACAAACGCCTTTACCTTCTCGGCCAATGCAAATCCGTACGAGACTGCAAATTAGACTAAAACTGCTGTTCATATTCATCACATCGACTTGGCTTGCTTTAAATAACTGCATTTCAACGAACTTTGTCAATTACATTATCACCACGGCTATCACTATTTCCAGGGCCTACGAGAGGGGGGCTCAGGGGGTATCGCGTGTGGAGTGCTCTTTGATAAAAATAATTAACGCTCATTTCTCATTAGAAGCCCAACAGTCCATCCGTCGTGATGTTGCACAGCGAATAGAAATCCAAAGTTAGTGTGGTTAAACAAATAAGGGAGCGGAATAAATCTAATTGCAAAATTACTCCGATTTGAATGCACGAACTCTGAAACTAGCAATTTACAAAATCATTGCATCAAGAATTTATTGCCGGATTTATAAACTGAAAAATACACATGACGCAGTACAAAAAGTTGTCCGGTAAAAATAAATTTCACAGTATCAGTAGTTTATTCTTTCAGCCTGCACAAGAGGCACACAATGATATCTGTAAAAGCTGAACAATGCGAAAGCACAGTCTATGCATACTGTGGATGAAGCGAAAGAGCAGTGCTCATCAAGTCAGCTTCATCCACACTCCCACTTCATACTTCAATTCTAAAGCAAATGGCGGTAAGAACAGCGCAAGCAAAAACAAGCCAAAAACAACAAGCACCGGGTAACAAACATAGTAGTCAACTGCTGCTGCTGCGAAAAAAAGCACCGCATACAAGTTCAAAAGACAATGAAAACATTGCTACGTGCAGTAAGTCATAACTATGTAATAGTAAGCCTACTGATAATTCAACAGTAATCATACTCTCTTTTTATGGCAATAAACTTAAAATATAAATTCAAGTCGTACAGAGTATTAAATTTAATTCAGGGAGCACACCCTCAAACTTTAAAAGGAACAGACTTAATTTACTGATAACCTTCCATCCAAAATTTCTCACTAACAAAAAAATAAATAAATAAACAAAAAAAATCTCCTCATGCACTACCAGAAAAAAAAAAAAACAACAAGCACCGTGTAATAAACATAGTAATCAACTGCTGCAAAAAAATAAGCACCATATACAAGTTCAAAAAAAGACAATGAAAACATTGTTATATGCAGTAAGTCATAACTATGCAATAGTAAGCCTACTGATAATTCAACAGTAATCTTACTCTCCTTTTATGGCAATTAACTTAAAATATAAATTCAAGTCGTACAGAGTATTAAATTTAATTCAGGGAGCACACCCACAAACTTTAAAAGGAACAGACTTAATTTACTGATAACCTTCCATCGAAATTTTCTCACAAACAAAAAAAAATCTTATGCGCTACCAGAGTATCCGACCCACAACGTAATAACTTATGCAGTCCCAGAGATTCGACCACTCAATCTCAACAATGCATTAAAGATCAAGAAGTCAAAACCTAGAACAACATCCCATCAAAAATTTAAAATCCCTTACCAAGACTCTTTAAAAGCAAACATAAGAAATATCTTTAATAATGCATTAAAGATCAAGAAGTCAAAACCTAGAACAACATCCCACCAAAAATTTAAAATCCCTTACCAAGACTCTTTAAAAGCAAACATAAGAAATATCTTTCACCAAATTATACTTGAAAATTTACGTTTCATATGATTGCATTCTTCTGTTTTTGATTTAATAAATGAGAGGTAACCTAAATAACTTTTCTCTGGATGAACATGGGGGCTGCAGAATCACATCCCGTTTGAACTTCTCATTACACGTCAAGAATAAATTACGCTTACTTTGGAATAGCTACACAAAGACTGTAAAGTGTAAACACTCCTATTACAACAGGGGTTTCGAAATTTGAGCTTTCCCCCAATACATCACGAACTAGAATTACAAAGTAATCAAGATATACTGATTTAGAACGGGCATAATACTTCAGTTTTCACCAAACCATTCATATTCTGTAAAGCCTCCACCTGCCTGCCCCATATCTTTCATTTGTGAGAGATATAATCTTAGCAAATCGCGAAAAAGGTGAAGAAAAACTTTTTTCATTTTTTGATTCTTTGCCTATGAGGTCTTGTTCAACTTAATTATTTGAAGAAATTTGAAATGAAGAAAATCGAAAACACAAGAAGTTTGAAATGAAAAATAGCTCAGTAGAAACTTACGGCAATAATTAACTCAGTGGAAACTTACGGTAATAATACATTAATTACGGTAATAATTAACACAATACAGAGAATTTCTTCAAAAATTTTCAGGTAAGCTGGGATGGATGGCCCTGATTCGAAATACCAAGTACTTAGCAAACGGTTGACAAAACTTCAGAACAATTTACCGAGTTTTACCCATGACAAAAGAGCCTCCTGAGGCAGCGATCTTGCACGTTTCATTGAAAACAATAATTTGAAAACATTATCCATTATCAGAGGTGGGCAGTATCGGGTACAAAGTATTGGTACGTTGTCAAAATTGATACCGAAGTACCGGTCCCAATTGAAAATTAAACTCCCTCTTTTTAGAGTGGAGCTAATATATTTTTCACTCCAAAATAATGAAATATTCTGTAACGGTTCGCCTATTTTAACATCCGGACAAACTTTTTGATTTTTTTTTATACAAAACAAGCAATAACACTTGCCGAGACTGAGCTACAAAGGTTTTTGAAAGTTTCACATCAATACAAACGCCTGCACTGTGTACAATGCGTCTGCTGGCTACGGCGTTTTGAAAAAAGGACACCACTAAATAATCAACAATAATATTTAAAAACTATCATAACAGATTTGATACGTAATCTAAACCGTCTCGAATACTGTGATATTTGGGCGAGTTTTGACATGAACACATGCATCCTTAAACGTTTAGCACACGTTGGTCAATTGATTGGCAGAACAATAGTTGAGACTGTTTTCTGATATTGAAGTCTTCTGCTAGAGAAATCTCGGTGTTTATTCAAAAAATAGTATCGTTTTCAGTTGACAAATCTTTTCAGTAGAATAGCACAGCATTTTATTGAAAGTTTGACATCATCCACCACCGAAAGATTGTTCTCTACGCTTTTTCATATCCTGAAAAACATTAAAAAATACTTTATGAAACCACAAGAGTTTTAATTTCTGCAGTTTACAAGATATTCTCGTTCACAACAATGATTTACGTTCTTGAACTTGAAAATGCATTCATGTTGGAAGAGTTCAGAATAATACGACAAAAAGAAATTAGAGGCATGAAGGGTAATCGACTTCTGATGCAACTTTCTGCACTAGCATTTGTGTCTGCAATTTTCTTTGAAAAATCTTTTCTCACAAAATTTCTACTTACATCATTACAATCATTTATCATGCTCTTAGTAGGTTCAGGTCATCAAAACCATTTTTAAACAAGCTAAGTTCTTAATTAATCACTAAATGATAACAGATAGTTACTAAAAATACCAGCATAAATGGACAACTAAGGCATATTTGTCACAATACAAACGTAGCAGTGCATTCAAAATAATCTATAGCAATTAAAGAGGGGGGAGGGGGCAACCAGCAAATTCCGGTAGTTTACAAATACAAAAGCTCAAATTAAAATATAATTTTAAACTTTGGTTCTCATTTTGGGGCTGCAGTAGCAAAGATATTCAACAAATACAAACAGATATCTCCCTAAAAAGTTTTTAAAAACCATGAGTTTGCTTTCGCATCCTAAGCTTCCAGAAAAGAAAAGGTTTACCACAATAGGATGTCATTGGAAGATCACAAGAGACTGAATAATAATACTAAATACTATAATTCAGTCTCTCTTTTTCCCTACAATTCATGTTGAAAGAACAAACGCAGGGTTTTCTACAACTTTTTAGGGGGCATATCTCTTTGTGTTTCTTGATAATCTTTGCAACCGCAGCCCGCAAAATAAAAAACAAAAAAATTCAAAAATTATATTTTAATTTTAACTAAAGTATAAGCTACCACAATTGCTGGATGCTTCACCCCCTCAATTTAGAGATTAGCTTTTTAAAGTTACTTACCATAGAATTTTCCAAAAACTGGTTTTCAAAGGATTGATAATTTGCTGCTCATGAATTCGAGTCAGTGTCATTTTAGGAGAAGCATTTGGACCACTCACAAAAGCTCTGTTGCTCTTCATCATTTCTTAAACCAGTTAAAATTTTCTTTGAATTATGTTAAGAATAGTACAGTGCATTGGAAGGCAAGCAATACTTTCAAGCAAAAATGTATGATACTGGTTGATATTACAGTACATCTGTAATGGAATACAAAGCTAAATTATTGCTTGTTCAACAAACAATCTGGAAAACACAAAACATTTAGCACTTCATAGTTCAAATCACTTAATGCACACACAGCACAAAAATTAACAAGTAAGCACTGAGAGATGAAAACTGAGTAGTTACCATGAATGCAAACAGCCAATGTTAAGTGAAAGCTTCTTTTTAATAACTTCAGCTTATAGCCAATCTAGGCATTTTTCAAGTTTTGATAAAGAGCGTAGTAACTCTTAACTGACAGCTATCTCACATGTCGTAACCATTAACCACAATGAGGATAAATTTGTTTAAAATTTTATCACTTAACTGGATTCAAAAATAAAACCATTTGAAGATCCTGAGAAACATTTGGCAATCAAAACATACCATCAATAAGACAACATGGAAATAGCAGTAGATCAGAAAAGATATATCACTTAATTTTCAGAAAGATTTGCATACTTTCATGCTAATAGCTAGCATGTAAAGCTTTGTATATTACACAATATTTATTAATTCACAATAATTTTGATTAACTAAACCACAAAGTTTATCACTGTCAAAGATACTGAATTGGCTATGGTTTTTGACTTTTGGCCCATCTTGTAGATACACTAGATTAGTACTTTTTAGCATGTGATGTAAACAATGACATTGAATGAGTATTTGAGCAAAGACTCTATTAAACGATTCCGATTCCATATAAATTCTGCATGGCATAATTTTCAAATCTTGAAGTTTAGCTGTTGTTGTTGTTCTTTTTAATTAATTGTCTTGAACGGAGTAACAAAAATCTTGCGACAAGTATTAATTCATGACTTCTTGAGATAGTGAGGTATTAGAGGACCAAGTGCTTTGTGGCAGTGATGTAAAGGTAGTTGACCAATTGTCATGATCTTGATTGAAAAGTTTGTTTATTTTGCTTGAATACTTTTAGAAATACTTACAGTTGAGCATTTCTAAATTTACTGTTTTTTTTACTTCTACTCAAGTATTTTTATTGGTTAATACTTCGCACTTTATTTCCTTACAAATTTCAACTTACTATTTACACCACTGCTGGTGACGTTTCGTGTTACGCAAATGTTGCTTTAGGTTTCCCAAAACTGTTGTATATCAATGCATTCGCCGAGCAAAAATGTCGAAAATGTTTATGCCAAACATTGTCTAAATGGTCAATTCCCGATTTTGTCCAACACTAATAATGTATGAATACCGTACCTTATGTATTACTTGATGATATTTTTTGAAACTGAATGTTTGCATCAGATGTACACTCAAGGTTAATAATAAACAGACACAATTAACTTTATGTGGTGTTTCAGAATTTAAAAAAATCCAAAATACTTTTGAACTGCAATAAACTCAAAACCACTACCATCCATAGGGGGATAGACTTCATTGGCTGTTTATTTTTCATTGTAGTAAGTACTTTAGGTTTGGAGGAATCTGTATTTGCATAAGAGTTTCGACAATCAACAGTGATCTAATGTTTCTGTGAATTTTTTTCAATTCTTGTCCACTGAATTTGCTGCTTGTTCAAAGCCACCAAGCAGAGATAACCATTATACTGTACAGCATCTTATCAAAGGATGCAACAACGTCGAGATTACCGGATCCGGATCATTGTAAAACAATGCCCTCACCTTCTTGGCAACAGAGCCAAAGCTTCGATCTGCCACTTGCCCACCTGCTACAACACATGATGCCAATGGAAGTATCACTCCTTTTTAATTTAATGCTAAACCAGAGAACATTAAGCAGGGAAGCTTTGGTATCAATTTCTAAACTGCAGTCTTTAACTTTACCAAACCAAGAATCAACCATCGTCTTCTGTTTCAGCAGCAGATTGTCTTTCTGTCCATCAACTCATTTTTATCTAAACTACTAAAATGGTTTATTATTATACTCAGAAAAAATTTAATAACTGACTAATTGGTTTAAAAGTTGATTACTTGGTAATCCTCATTAATCATATGATATTATTAAGCAAGTATTCATATTCATTCATAGCCTATTGACATGGACGTTTACAAATATTGAAAGCACAAGCTTAAATGACTAAAGTAACCCTACCCCAGTATATACCCTATGTCATTGTGATCAGGGCTGGGAAGAAAAGAACTTTTCAGGGAGTGCAAAGATTGATACAGACATCGACACAGCTAGGGGAGGAGATTAGGAAACCAGTCCTCCCTTTTGAAAGTGCCACACAATTTCACAATAATTATTTAAAATATAAATAATACAAAAAAAAGCACCGACCTCTGAACACCAACAAATCCAAAAGGGAGGAATGCTAGCAATCATTATCAGTGTTGACATTTAATGAAAATGTTTGATCATTAACAGATTAAATGATAAATAAGTTATTTTAGTTTGTGATGCACTTTTTTGGAACAATAATGTCTTTCAAGCATGTCGTTTTTGGTTAGCATTTGTTGCTCGATAGTTGAGTAAGCCGTACGTAAGAAAAAATTGATTTCTGACGCAATCTTGCTCGGTTAATGCTCAGATCCATATTTTTTATCAACAACTATGAACTTTTCAAGTCATCAATTTATCAAATTGTACGGGGCCATACTAAGGGGGGGCATTAGGGGCAATTAATTTCATTTTGTTTTGAAAGTGTGCAAATTTTTACCACGACTACTGCATTACACGTGGTAATAGCAACAGGTTTTCATAACATGTTTCAAGGTGCCTTAAGCATTTATGTGGTGTGTATATTTTTTACTTAATGCTCAATTTGCTAATCTTTATGTTAATGCAGGTTTTGGAAAACTTTCCTATCGGTAGTTGGTGGTGCTACCTACCACAAAATAGTTTTACAATTTAATGCAAACATGTTGATTAACGGCCATTATTTTGGTAAAAAATTGTGAAGATCACCTAATGCCAGAGAACTCCGCTAAGACTCTCATTAATTTGCCATCAGACTCTGGTCTATGATTGTTGTTGTCTGTTGCTGTAAGTGCATATTTGATCTCCTGCTACCGGACTGCATTGGATGCTGACTATTATATGATCCACACAGTTTTCATTGCATTAACTACTTCGTGTTTGGAGGAATTTGCACCTCAAGCAAACAAGAGTTTCCAGTCTTCCAATGTTTAACTGGACTGATGGGATTTCTACAAATACTTGTCCATTAAATTTGCTGTTGTTTGGAACCACCAAGCAGAGATATTAGTCATCATAACACATTTTTAACCTGGAACGCAGCAACATGGCCAGGGTGCGGAACTGCCGGTTAAACCTAGATCATGCGATCACGGTCGTCATAAAAACCATGCCACAAAATTATGCCGACAAAGTTTACTCGACTTGCAAATTCATACAAATCAGCTATGCCATCTTTTACTTTAGTAAAATATGTTGAGAGCCCCCAACTACTTTGTGCGCCATCAGCCCCCTGATTCATTAATAATAATAGGATCTCGACTTAGTATTGACAAGCTACCATACAATGCAACTTCTTTGTCTGTTTAAAAAATCCAAACAGTACATGGTGGCAACATAAATAACGCAGCTAGTAATTTTTGGTCGGAGGTGTGTTGTTTTTATATTTTGTTTTGCGAATTGTCTGCCTCATTTGTTATAAAACCTTGTACTATGTCAGCCTACTATACAGTAGCAGTATATAATCCATGATTCTTGCGTCGATTGCTTGCACATGCGATTTTTGCATCTGCTACTGTATCGTGAAGCCACAATTTTTGCATTCTCTTGCAATTGTTGTTTTTTTGTTTTCAGGAGTCTGCTGCAAAAACAAGAATTGGATTGCTGCCAGCTATACCTAGAGCTTGCATTTCATGACTTCACAATCTGCAAAATTTACAAATTTTGGAAATGCATATAAATAATACTACTAATAATAAAAATCAATTTGTCAATCCCTTGAGATGAGATAGCAAGAAGCCAGCATTTGACTAAGGGGCACTCGCTGCTAAAGCAGGTGAAAAAGCAGAAAAATAGCAGATTACAAAATGAAAAATAGGACTTGTTGAAAGATTATTAAGATTGTATCATACAGTGTTAAAGCATACTAATCAATATTAGGCACATCGATAAAGGCCATATTAAAAAAGTGTATTTTTAATCTATTCTTGAACAATGAAATGCTGCTACTTTTCCAAATATCAAGAGGCAAATCATTCCAAACAGTAACTAAAGCATGTGAAAAAATTAATCCAGATTTGTTGTAGTCCCAATTGACTGTTGTTGTTTTTTTTTTCACCAAAAGCACATCGCAGTTACCACGAAAATCATAAGCTGTAAGCAGCAGATGGCTCATGCGGGTGTCGTTAAGTATGAGCTGCCGCTTTATTTTCGGCAGCTTTGCGATTCGTGCATGAGCGCGCATGCATTCTCTCCTTTTCTCTGATCTAAGCTATTCCCCAGATCTAGCCCTAGCCCTAATGAGTGCACGCATGAGAAGAGCAAGAGCATGTGCACACACATATACGAGTCGCAGAGATTTCAAAATAAAACCAACGGCTTATTCTTAACTACACCCAGCTTATGCAGGGCAATTCAGAATTATCTGTTGAAGGTAACCACAAGCACAATGCTACTGCACAATCACAATCATTAAAAAATTTTGTCACCCCTTTTTTTAATTTCTGGCTGGGCCAGTAGATGTAGAGCCGCCCAAATGTTACTGTACCTACTCCTATGTAGTTGTCAAGATTAATCACTATTCATACCAATATTACGAATGTACATCTCCATTTGAAAGCAACGGAATGATGACATTTGCATCAACTAGATGTCCGGGTGGTGCTGTAAGCTCACCTTGCACGGTTTGGAGCAGAGCCCTGAAAGCTTCAGCCCTTTTAATGTTTGTCAAGGGTAAAAATACAGCATTTAATCAGTCACTTAACATCATAGAATTCACAGAAAATGGACAGGCATAAAAATGGGTCTGATATGGGTTTCAATTCTCGGTGCAAACAATTTTTTGGGTGTCGTTAAGTATATATAAGCCTCCGCTTTTTTTTAGAAGTTCTGCCACCAGCGTATGACTGAGCGCGTATGCTCTCTCTCCAATCTAAGCTATTTCTCAAAGTCTAACCCTAAGCTATTCCCCCAAAATTCAACCCTAAACTTAATGAGTGCTCCAATCTCAAATCTAAGCTATTTCCCAAAATCTAACCTCAACCTACCGGTATTCCCTAAAATCTAGCCCTATATAAGTATATACCGGTAACCTTAATTACGGTACCAGTAGTGCAGGAATGACAGGAGAGAGCATGTGCAGTCATACACAGGTCTGAGGTCACAGAGCTTCTGTGCAAAAAGTGGATGGCTTAAACTTAAGGATACGTGATTTTTTTAGGGGATAAGTTGAATTCAGTTAGGGTACCGTACTTTAAATCTTTCGAGGTACTGGGTAGGAAGGCAGATTGAATTAGCCTATTCTACCACAAATACTGGGACATCTTTGGAGAGATCCAACACACAAAGATATCAGATGTGTCCAAGTGCCTTAGGCTACTCTATCTGAAGCTGTAGACACGGGTTCAATTCCCGGTCGAGTCAAACCAAAGACTATAAAAATTGGTATTCACAGCTCCCCTGCTTGACGTTCAGCAATTAAAGGGACAGTGTGAAGCCTCCATCGTGTGTGGTAGACAGATGGGCAGGTGGCAGCTTGACTCGAAGACCGAAAGGTCCTTTTGCCGTCTCCTGGCCTAGGCAACTTGGTGAATAAAATGTAATTACAATTATCTAGGGCATGGA
Source organism: Trididemnum nubilum (assembly GCA_963965965.1). Lineage (NCBI taxonomy): Eukaryota > Metazoa > Chordata > Ascidiacea > Aplousobranchia > Didemnidae > Trididemnum > Trididemnum nubilum. The sequence continues at coordinate 49,217,181 of OZ014471.1, read as the reverse complement.
CACCTTCAATACCAGATACTACAACAGGAGCAATTGCTCTGAGCTCAACTTCGAGTTACATCCACAACTGCCACACTGTCAGTTAGAAAAAGACAGAAATGCTAAAAAATCCCGGTACCATCACATCATTAATTTTTTGCTACAGTATTCATTTCTAGCAGGCCTACATTGTTTTGCTTTCTCACCCTGCCGCTTTGGAAGATATGCTGGTGACTTTCAGCATTATTTTAAACGGGTGACTGTACTGGTAGCAACTGAACATTAATAAATTGGTAAATAAATATGACGATGAACAACTGAGTAGGCCAACCATATTGATAATGATATTGTTATTAATCAAGTGTTTTATAAACAAAACTGAACTAAATTCCCCAGAAAGTATCTTGCCTTAGCCTACTAGCACTATAGATTAATACCAGTAACTAATCCTGAATTATCCAAACGATTATGCGTCACTATCGAGGAATTGAACCCCAACCCTCAGCTCTTCCTGACCTGTCTGTCCATCAAGGTAATCTGAATTAATATGAACCTTCTGCAAAAGTTGGAAACAAGTGACACGCTTGAGCAATCACACCGGCCAATCAGAAACGAGCTTTCTCTTTTTTCTCGTGATTTGTACTTTCTCTGCATTAAATGCTAATCCAGTGTACCTTAAGGTACGAACGTGTACACGTTTTCTGCATTTGAAAGCCGAAGGATTAACGTACTTTTTTGCATTAAGAAGCCTTGATCCAAAACTAATCGGGTGATTATTTTTAAACGGTTGCGCTAACACTTGCACCGCAAGTATTTTAGCGATTTTGAGCGCAATCGCACAAGCAAAATTCAAATATGATTGGGAATGATTGTTTTTCAATCAACTGTAATTAAAGTTTAGAGAAACATTGAAAGGGTACTTATAGACGTAGCCAGGATTTTTGATTGAGGAGTAGGGCCAAGCTGCAAATCATACGCAATGACGTCACCAAAAATTTTTGAAAAGAGGTACTTTTTATGGGACAAAGATATTGTAGAATGGATGATCAGAAGCCAGGCCTGGGTTGGCATGTAACCTGGATGTTGTTGAGTGGGAAAGACCTGTTAAAATAAATAAATTATGAAAATCAACTGAAGTACAACTCAACGAACTTTATAAGAACAGAGAGATGAGGGTGACTGGGAAGTGAGCTCGCTCTCTTCGAGTCTTCAGCCACCCGCGTATGTGTCGAAGGAAGCGGCCTGCAGTCGCAATTGAACTCTGGTTGCGCTATTGCTTATGCAATAAATCCGAGTGCAGTTCCTCTCGGCTGTGCTGCTGACAAAGATAAAAGGTTTCCAAAATTGTGTAAAGTGGCAGACGTGGCGAGCAAACTAGTTTAACCCAAACTTAGCACAGTTAGGGGTCTGGGTGCCAGCCGCTGGGTGATTTTTCATAATTTTTTTTGGAAAAAAATAGCTATTTTAATGCCATTTGGATCATATTTTGCAGGTTTTTAGTGGCATTTGAAATAACTAAATTTTTGGTTTTGAAATTAAACATTTGAAAGCCAATTGAAAAAAATTGATTGTTTAGTCTTCTCTTTACTTAAAGATTAAGTCCAAAACATGTTTAAAATCTTGAATTTGGGGATAAGGTTTCTAAGTAACTTGGCCCAGGTGGGAGAAGTAATCTACATTGCCTGGTACATAGTCTGACTTTTGTTACCATAATTCAAAAACAAAAAACAACCAGAGCTAAGGGTTGAAAAACACATCGTAAAGCGCAAGCGCAAATTCCGCAACCAAAATTTTTCTAGTTCAAAGTGCAAGCGCAAATTCCGCAACCAAAAGTTTTTAAGCTCGAAGCGCAAGCGGAAATTCCGCAACCAAAATTTTTTAGGATTAAAGCGCAAGCGCAAATTCCGCAACCAAAATTTTTTTAGCTTAAACCGCAAGCGCAAATTCCGCAACCAAAATTTTTAAGCTTAAAGCGCAAATGCGAATTTCGCTGCCAAAATCTTAAAAACTTAAAGCGCAATTGCAAATTTCGTAACAACAATTCTAAGCGTTTTAAAGCGCAAACACAAATTCTGCAACCAAAAATTGAACATAGTACGGCGCAACTACGAATTGATTGCTTGAGAAGCGCACACAAATATCGCTATTTAAAAAAATTGTTGAGTACAAATTTTTGCATAATCGAAGTTTCAAAAGCGCGCTGCAGACGATGGTGTTAAGTATAAAAATATGTAAGTACAAACATTGTACTAGTGATGTAGTCGAGACCCTGATGGTCGAGACCGAGACCAAGACCAAGACTTGGAAAAAATTCGAGTCCAAGACCCGAGACCAAGACTTGAAAAAATTTTCGAGACCGAGATCGAGACTCGATGAGTTTTTCGAGACCGAGACGAGACTTCGAGACCCGAGATTTTAGAAGCAAAACTTATTTGTATTGACTATTGACAACCCTTTTCATGGTTTTTCTTTAAACAAACGGTCAATCGCAATACAGTAGAACGACCATAAACCAAAAAACGAACTTGGGCCACGTGCTATTCACAAGGACATGAAGAGGTGACGGCGTACCTCTACTGTCAAGCGCCCGACCTTAAAGTAGAGAAATTGATGTTCGATGCCAACTGAAACTGGGCAATGCGTTCCTGTGTTCAAACTATCGCAGTGGTCCAGCTTGCAGTAACTACAGATTAGTAACTGAGCCAAAAAATCTTGAATGGCATATTATTGCAAGCAAAAATAATCACGAAACACAACGGAAAAAATTAATGCAACCGTAAAAAGTAAGCCTATACCAAAATCAAACAATAAAATTGTGATTGCATTTTAATGCAACTAGCATTTCTAGAAACTGAAGAAAGCCGAGATCGATGAGGTCTCATGATCAAACATCCGGTACTAAAAATACGCTCCACAGGAGCCGATGACGCTGGCACAAAAAGAACTTGCATCGCGAGTTTGTATAAGGCAGGTAGTTGGTTTTCCACGGTTTCCCATAATTCGAAAATATTTTCGTTAAAATGTTCACCATTGTTGGTAATTTCGAGATACTTTAGCAACTGCCACCGAACGCTTGCTGATCTTTTGGAAGTTGCTTTATTTGGAATTTTCGAATATTTGCTGAAAAGACGTGGAATGTTTCTTAGCTGTGCCGTTTCTTCCTCCGAGCGTCCACGATTCGCCACCTCAGATGTGCTTCCCTCCACGTCCATATCATCTATTAAATTTTCGGCCACTCGGATAATCTTTTCTGCAAAAAATATATAGCATTTTTACAATTCAATTTCAATAATGACATAAAATGCGTCGATTTAACTGTTATCTTGTTGCATTTTATACACAGACGGACGTAAGCTGAGGAAGACCACCCAGTCAAAAATTATCCATGGATTATCCTCGGCCCATGCTTGAAAACACAAAAATGTATAAATTGTTTATAAAATGGCTTGTGAGCATGAAATAAACCTCAAAAATTATTTTTGCATGATTCCAGTGAGGTTTTCTTAGACTTGGTTTTAACTTAGTTTGGCCAAGCATAAGATAAACCATGCATATATCAAAGGATTATATTCGATTTATCTAGCATGGTAACAGTAGTATTGACCATGCATGGACACATCCAGCATATATGCTTGTTCCATACTTGGAATATCTAGTAAAAACATTGAATAGTTATAATAGCAGTAATGTTTTATTTCAGGCAATTTTAAGGACATAAAAATAACAGTTTCAAAAAACAATTTCCCTGGAAAGACACTCATCAATGTAAAACTTGGGCCACACATGTATATTTCAAGCATAAATGCTTGATTGGCACTTGGAAATCTTGGAAATACTTAGCTCGGCAATAATGTTTGGTCCATGCATGAAATTCCCTATGTATATGCTCCAGAGATCCGAGTTTGGACCATGCATGAACCTTTCAAGCATATATGCTTTCGACATTAATGGCTAGGACTAGCATAAACAGTTGAACGAATCCAATACATAGGCTCGCGATATCAAGGTTTGAACCATGCTTTCAAGCATGCTTGGACCATTATCATTGGACCACGCTTGAACACTTCAAGCATGTATGCTTGGTAGAGCATTGGTTGGGCCATACGTGAATTTTTTCACTATATATGCTTAGTACATCATTGTTTGGGCCATGTTTGAATTTTTTTCGCTATATATGCTTGGTACATCATTGTTTGGGCCATGTATGAATTTTTTCGCTATATATGCTTGGTACATCATTGTTTGGGCCATGTATGAATTTTTTCACTATATATGCTTGGTACATCATTGTGTGGGCCATGTATGAATTTTTTCGCTATATATGCTTGGTACATCATTGTGTGGGCCATGTATGAATTTTTTCGCTATATATGCTTGGTACATCATTGTTTGGGCCATGTATGAATTTTTTCACTATATATGCTTGGTACATCATTGTGTGGGCCATGTATGAATTTTTTCACTATATATGCTTGGTACATCATTGTTTGGGCCATGTATGAATTTTTTCACTATATATGCTTGGTACATCATTGTGTGGGCCATGTATGAATTTTTTCACTATATATGCTTGGTACATCACTGTGTGGGCCATGTATGAATTTTTTCACTATATATGCTTGGTACATCATTGTGTGGGCCATGTATAAATTTTTTCACTATATATGCTTGGTACATCATTGTTTGGGCCATGTTTAAGCACTTTAGGCATATATATAATTATGGTTACAGCGTCAATGGATGATCCATGCACGAATACATTCGGTTATACAGTATATTATGCTCGAAATGTCAGTGTTTGGCCATGACTGGACCAAGGTTAGCTAAGTTTGAAAAAAAAGTATGTCCCATTCCGAAAATATGCTTTTTTTGCCAAAAATATCTTGTCATCCTGCGGTTGTTAAGGTTTCTTCAATTTTTTTTTCTGCTGATGTCTGGCGTGGCTCCCTTGCCCTTTTTTCCACTGCATGGATCAAAAAAAATTTTAAATGTTAGTTTGTTCTAATGGGGCATACACAGGAAAAAATAATGGCTTGGATCAAGCCATTGAAGTCATTTACTGGCTATCTTTCAGCCGATAGCTTATATGTAGCCAATGACTTCTTTTCAGCCAAAAAATGGCTACGTATAAGACAAATTTATGCAAATATTTGATTGGCTTAAATATAGCCAATTTTAAGTCAGCTTTTTGGCTTATAAAAATAATGGCTAAAATTAAGCCACTACAGTTATTTCGTGGCTATCTTTAAGCCATCGACTTACATTTAGCCAATGGTTGTGTGTTTAGCCAATTCCTGGCTGTTTATCTCGCAAAATTGATGCTTGCGTTTGTTTGGCTTAAATCTAGCCAAAATTGTTTCAAAAAAAAGCCATCGTGTGGCATACACGTTACAGTCGGCTTTATAATAGCCATTTTTTTGTGTGATTTTGTGAGCCACAAATTTGACCAAACATATGGTGATACGTGATTAGTGGCTAACAAAGAAACAGCCAAATAAATCAATAAACTATTTATAAGCCATAAAATTGGCTAAAAAAACTAAACAAAACAAAAAATTAACTCTGGCTATTTGTGAGATGAAGTTTATTTGACCATCGATGAACTTCTTATTTAGTAGACTAGAAACAGACGCGCGGAGAAAAAGAGGAGAGCATTGAAGAAATAAAGGTTGGTCTTGTACTTGCGAAGGTTTTTTGTGGTCACGTGTATTCGACCGATTTGATTCCACATATTTGCAGAACATGTGAACCGTGAAAGAAAAAAGTCATGCTGATTGAACGAATCGGCACATTCCAAGAACAATAAATGAACTGTAAATCAAAAAAGATAAAACTGTCAGTTTCCAGTCTACTAATAAAGAGTCTATGGTATGACTGAAATGAAGCCAAGATTGTTCAAAAAAACAACCCATTATATGGCTTACAGATCCGATTTAATAACCAGAAGAAGAGTCCTCGAGGACGCATTTTGATGTCCTTGGCCTTGAAGGTCAAATCCTTGGTCTTTGCTTTGGCCTCGAAGCCTCAAGTCCTTGAAAATTGCCCTATCCTCGGCTCGAGGACAGCAGTATTTTTTGAATTAAAATTTTGTAGATCGCGTGAAAAGAATTTTTGAAGACCTTTGTTTTTGGAGATCGCCTGAAAGCTTTTTTGAAGAAGACTTTTTTTCGGAGAACACTTGCGCTTGAGTCCTTTGTCCTTGGCCTCGAGAGGGCCTGTCCTCGGAAGGGCTGTCCTTGGCCTAGGACTTTTTTGTGTCCTTAGCCTCAAGCCTTGTGTTCTCGACTCCACCTTTGTTAATAACAGTCAACTTGTTTTATGGATTTATGTGAGCCATTTCCAAATTATGAATTGTGTAAATTGCATAACTTCATATGTTGATTTATTGGAAAAAAAATAACTAAACTATAAATATTCTATATAGGCCTAAAGCTGCCATTGAGACATATCGCTGACCATCCGATGAAAAGTGATTTAAGCAGCCAGTTGGTCGAGCGCTAACGCGTTCGTCTTTGAAGCAGGAGGTCTGAGGTTCAAATCTTGGGCAGGCCAAATCGGACACAGTGTTGCCAACGGCTCGCCACCGCTGTGACATTTCTTCGAAAGAAACTGTGTTGACGGGTTCAATGACGCGGGAATGGGCCCTGAAAACTCGTTACACGCTTTGGCGTAATACAGTGAACATAATGAAAGATTTTTGATTTAAGTTTATTGGCCAAAAAATGGCAATAATAGGCTGAAAAAAATTAAGGCTTTAATGGAAAGCGAAAGCACGAGCAAAAATATGGCCTTACTTGACACAAAAATTATTAAAAACTCCATGGGATAAGCAAGCCGTTTCGCCACCAACAGACTTGGTACCAGGGCCTCAGAGAGAAATTTTTCCTGGGGGTACGAAGATCGACGTCGGGCCCCCCCCCAAAAAAAAATTTGTCTGGTTTTTTGCCCAAATTTAGTCTGATTTTTTGGCCTTAACTCAAATTCAGTCTGACTTTTTGCCCAAAATTAGGTGAAGAGCAAAAAAAAAAAGTCTTCACCCAAATTCAGTCTGATATTTTGCCCAGAATTTGGTGAAGAGCAAAAAAAAGGTCTTCACTCAAATTTAGTCTGATATTTTGCCCAAAATTTGGTGAAGAGCAAAAAAAAGGGGGTCTCCACTCAAGGAAATACGCTTCTGGGTGCGTACACCAAAACTTGACGCAGAGACATCTGAACTCTTTCGGGCCCCCTGAGTTCCCCCTGTACCTCCCTCTCGAAGGCCCTGCTTGGTACCAGTTAGCTTTGGTCGACCCCCAGTCTTACTAGCTGTCGGGATTTTTGCGACACATCTTTCTGCAAACTCCATCCGCTAGATACCCAATCCTTCAGCTTAGGAGGCTCTTCGTCAGCATTAACTTGAAGTTGGCTAACGACATCAGATATGACTGTAAGCAGTGGAAAACATGCAAAAAATTACTACACACTAACACCTATAAGTTACTGGGTTGCCATAAATTAACAGAGGTGGAGTCCTCGAGGACGTCTTTGGCCTCGAGTTAAAATTTTCGTTTTGGCAGTTTCGCTTATTTCGAATCTTAGAAGGAACACTAGTTGAACCTAAATCGCTTTTGCAAAGTGATGTACAGATGTATTCCTTTTTTTTTTTAAAGATAAAGAAATCAGTCAAGCATAAAATTGCTTTTTTTCAAACTTTTGTCTTTCACGAAATGAAATGCGGTCAGAAGCGAAATTACTTAGTAAAAAGGCGAAATCACTGTGACGAATTCACTTTGTGGCAAGGTTACTGGCAACCGTACGGATATGCCTATTGTATTAAGCGTAACCACTATGGAAAAGGTGTCACTTAAGCAGAAATCAGTTGCTTTTTTCAGGTTTGAGTGAGATCTAATTTACCAGTAGTTTAGGCTACACAAGGTAGGTACTTTTTGCTATTGCTAATCCAAAGTTCTTGTGAACGCCAAATAACTTGCACTCTAATGGTGTGAATAAAAACAGCGGATATAGCATATTAGAGTGATAGCAGATATAGCTCAGCTAGGTGGTCTGGGGAAGCCCTGGTGTGCTCCCAGATCCCCTAAAGTTTTAGCCTTTTAATGTTCTTAAAAAGCCTACTGGTAGGTTCTACAGTATTTTGTAGGCTGTTTGTTTAGAATTACAGACTGTGTCAGTAGACTTTGAGGACTGCATATTGGTAGTCACTTCCAGCTTCAACTGACTGGTGGTGTGGTACACACCACAGAATCTTAAATTACCATACCGGTATGTCATAGAATAGGCTATCAAATAAACCCATGACTTATCATTTGCTGTTAATTGCAGGTAACAATTTCTGCCTGCATTTTCAGATTGTAATGTTGTTTTTCATTCTTGTTGTAAAATTACAAGATTGTGCAGGCTAAGAAATTTTGATTGATAATGGTACTGTAGGTACCTGCAAGTCCAAAGCATAGGCTACTACCGTACTGTAGCAAGCAAAACAGTTGTGCAGAAAAAAAAAATCTGTAGCTCAGTAAATTGAATTTTGAGAATGTAACTATTTTGGTCAATACCAAACCTCGTTTGGTAGCCTATTGCTTACAAATGTGTTGCTTTTTTTTTTTGGCTTACAAATGCAATTGCTACTGTTAACGTAATAATAAGAAATGAGTATGTATTTAAGAAGATTCACGACATAAGAAATAAGTAATTGGTGGCGATTTCGCTTTTGCATCTTGCAAATTAGACAAGTGCGATAGTTAATTAATTACACTACAACCAAAAATAACTCAAACGAAAGATTTGACAAAAATAATTTCGAGTTTCACAGCATTCGAACTAAAAGCTTTATACAAAAGTTTTTATAATATAATTATGTTGAAACACAGAGCAACAGTATTGCGCCTTTATGAAAGCAGCTTTTTAAGAAAATTAGTGCGGTTTACTCGTGGCAGAAAAGTACACGTTGCTTATCGCATTTCATGAATTCAAAAGCCTATACTTTGTTTTGAACAGAATATTAAACAACATGATTTATGATAGACCTTAAACTATTATTTTATTGTATCATTACGTTTGCAGTGGCAAATTATCAGTCGAGTCGCCAGTAGTGTAGATCTAAGCCTATGGGGCACAATAGCCCCCATTGTTCGGTCGACCAAAATGCAGACTAAAAAAACACGACTTTTTTGGCCCTTCTGAGATTGTGTTTTGAAACGAAAAGGACTCAAAAATGATTTAAAGCATCTTTCAAAACATCTATTTAAGGGGTGAGTTAATCTGTGAAAAATAAAAGTCTCAAATCAGCAAAATTTTGAAAAATCGCCAAACATACGCAACCAAATTTCATCGCTTCTTGAAAATTGCTGAAAAACATATATACTGTACATCAGCTCAGGAATTAGATGGGGGGCTATTTAGTATTGATTAATTACCATTCACTTCTAAAAAATTTCATGCCATTAACCCACCCCCTCTCAATCGTCTTTTGTATAAAAAAATTTCGACGAAATAGATTGCGATACTTCTTGTGAGTTTTATTGCCATCTGATTAGAAACTTGATTTGAACCTCAGACCTCCTGCTCGAGAGACGAACGAGTTACAGCTCGACCAACTAAAGAAAGTAGCTACAGGAATTTAACAACTAATCAGCTATAGCGAATACAATTGATGTTCAACTACAAACGTAATAGCATAGCAAATCACTTTAAATAGTTCGTATATTCTCATTATCGAATTTTTAGTTTCTTTAAGTTAGTTTATTGCAAAAGACTTATAGATTATACAATGAAAGAGTTTGTATGCGTTAAGTGGAGTCAGGGAACCAATTCCATTGTGTGGCAAAGATGGATGCTTGGGGAAGATTGCTGCATGTGGCCACCTAGTGGTGATATAGAAGAATTAGTTCGTTCCAAAATTGTGCCGAAAAAGAATTGGAGAACATACAGCTGCACCATTTTGTGCGAGGCCAGTAAGTTTCATAATTATATTCTGCAGCGTATTGTTCTTTACAATTTCAGTCATGATTATTCAATTCAGCATATATCGCCCTGATTCTGAGAGTAGTGACACGTCTGGTCCAGGAACTTGGTTCGATTGTTAGCTCGGTTAATTTTACACAAATTGTCAGCGGCTTGCTATTGCTGCTTCAGCCCATTGCATTATACGCTTTGGCGATGGCCGAAATAATAAATCCTACTAAATCGCAAAACACGCAATTAAACAATGAGTATAACTAAGATTTAATTAGATTATTTTTTTGTCGGTTATGATAGTTGTAGCCCAATGAAATATGCAGATTTGGCATCATAATCTGTAATATATCAAGAGCCAAATTGTGTATTTTAAATCGCTTTTAAATTTTAAGAGTAAAAAACGAATCAATCTCTTAGAACTTCGATAAAACCAGGCGATGAGGATATGTAAAATAAGTTATAAGTTTGAAAACTGTATCAGCCTGGCACACTAGATCTAAAAGCGCAGCAATTATACTTCACTTAAAAGACATCCTCAGAGCTAAACAGTAAAATCGCAAAAACAGTGCGCGGTAACCAATTAAAACAAATGTAGAAGAAAGAAAAAATATAACGCCAGTAAAAAAAAGACGACTTTGGAAATTGAAAAGAATATTTTTAGTTGATTGCAACGCACTGTTTTTACAATTTTATTTTTTAGCACTGAGGATGCCTTTTCGGAGAAATTTTGCTGGGTTTTTAGATCTAGGGGGCCAGGCTGATACGGTTTTTAAACTTATTATTAATCTTTTACAAATATATATTTCCAAAAACTTTTAGTTTTTGAAAGCTTTTCATTGACGCGTTATTTTATCCTGAAACCAAGATTTGAACGATTTTCAACATTTGCGTAAACCTTATGATGCTATTTTGCTTTATTTTCACTAAACAGCAAACATCAAAACTTACAGTGAATTAGCAAGCATAATTAATCAACAATATTGTGCTGAAAGTTTTCTTAAATTGTGTTAAAAGCAAGAAATTCAACATTCTATACATTGTCTGATGTAAAAGTAATTTGACTGTGGAGCGATAGGCCTAGGATTCGGATGCTTGCACTGAGCGTAAGATTCTTTTTGAATTCGTATTATAGTCATAGTGCCATCTGATGAGTCATTTTGGCAAAACAAGCCTTCTCATGGTTTTTAGATAATTTTGCTGTATTGATTTTATTTGGTTAATTTTAAAACTTAAATCAATTTTAAGCTTTGTACTGTGTTTGTGGTACAATTTGGGGTATTCTTTAAAAACGCGAAATGAAAGGAAAACAGCATGGATGCAAAATCATGTTTTTAAATGCTACCTTTGCTAAATTCAAAAGAGGCATCCTGTTATGATGCACCTTTACCTAGAATTAGATACTGTGTGGTGTTGTGTTTTCTAAAAAGCTATTATTTTGTAGATAATTACGATCTATGTGAATCGAGAGCATATAGTGCTGGTTTTAATGCTCTATCGAGCGCTTCGGCTGCTGAAGAAAATGCTCCATTGGATACTTCGAATGCTGAAAGAAATGCTCCATGGGAAACTTCGAATGCTGAAGGAAATGCTCCATGGGACACTTCGAATTCTGAAAGAAATGCTCCCTTGGTCAATTTGACTGCTGAAGAAAATCTTCCGGATCTGACCACATCAAGACGAATCACTGTTTCACAAGAAGATCTACAGAACCCGGCATCAAATGCCCATGCCTTTGAGCTAGCTCACTGCTCTTCTGCTTCATCTTCAATGCAGTGAGTAATGTTTGCATATTGCAGCCTATGCATTAATGAAAGAAAGTTCTTGTAATTCAAGCTTTTTTTTTCAAATACATTTTTTAAATTTAATTTCCTTTATTGTATTTTCCGCTCCATGCTCGCAGAATTTTATATTTTTACAGTAAGCCAGACGTAAGCAATCTGTTGCGCACGCGAAGGAGTTGCTTGTGTAATCTTTGCACACGGAGCAAGGCGCATGACATTTCATGGTTATTCTAAGCCTACCTGAACCAAACAATACTGACAAAGTTTTTACGACGAAAGGATTCATCTCCCTGCAGATTCCTATTTATGGTCGTTAAACCTTGTCTTCAATATAGTAAAAACAATGTTTAAATGGATATTTTTAAGTTTAATCATTACAATTTTTAAGTTTAATTCAACTCACAGTACAAACAGAATTCAAAAATGAAACAATAATTTAAAGCAGTATGAAATCCTATACAACTTAAAAAGTTGTTTATGCAATTTTGAAGAAGTTGAATGCAAGAATTTAACATTGTTTTTGGTACAAATTACTTCTACCAAGGTATAACGATGAAACTTAAAAGTATCCCTTTGTTTAAACATTGTTTTTACTAAATTTACAACACGGTATAACGATCATAAATGAGAATCAGCTGCGAGACGAATCCTTAGCTCCTGAAAAGCTTTGCACTGTATTGTTTGGTACAGCTACTGTAGGCTTAAAATAACCATAAAACGTCACGCGGCTTATTGCCTGCGCCAAGATTACACAAGCAACTCGTTCGCGTGCGCAGCAAATAACATACGACTAGCTTAGAACACAAAATTTTTTGAAAAAATTGTTTGCTTTGGCGCATAAAAGTCTTGGCGCCTAATAGTGTCGGGGCTTATCGGCGGTATAATAGTCCCGAGCCGAACAGTCACGGTTTGATACTAAGCTTGTATAACTTAAAATATCTAATCTGCGTGTAATAACTGATTTTCTTGAGACGGCTTAATGTGGATATGCAATTTGAACTAAATTTTTGTACCAAAAATGCGTGTGACTGATTATGGTTAACAGTTCAATGTTCTCTTATACCGTTGTCTATCAAGTCCGCAGCTATACTAAGAACAGATATTTTCTCAGTTTCAGCGTCAAGTAAAATTTCTGCTCATCAATAAAAAGTGACTCAAGTATTTTAAATGAACGCCATTTCGCTGCATTGAAGGTGCAGCCAATTGAAATGATATTATTTTTTTCAAAAATTAGTACAGTAAAGACATGAAAAAAAAACGTTTTGTTTAATTTTAACCGTAAAGGCTTTTGGGTCATAAGACAATGCACTTCAGAACCAGCCTTAAACTTTTGCATGTTTTGATGGCATGAATGCGTTATTTTAAAATCCATATTCTTTGAGCAAAACTAAGACAAAACTTGATGTAATCTACTGCTTTGTGCAGCCGATACGCTTCTTCACATCAAGATTTGCATTATTATCTTTGCACGAAAGCATGAGTGCTGCCATCAAAAAAAAAAGCATGAATGAGACTTCCAGGGCCAAGCTGGTTTTGAAATGCATTGTTTCGTGAATAAAAAGGCCTAACAATCTAAAAAAAAAAACTAAACGTTTTTTAGATTTTAACTAATTTTCTTTGTGATGTTTCATTGGACTGTATCTGTAAATTTGCGATTTCTTCTGAAAGTTGCGAAATCGCGCACGGGAAAAGTTCTAACACCTTGGTTGTATCTTTTTTCGAAAGATTTTCATATACATATTCCGGTAATAGTGCTGCTTGATATAATAGCATTTTAACGCATCAATCGACTTTTTTATGAGCCCACTCTGTGAAGGCCGGAAATACAGTCAACTTTCGTTAATCGGACCCCCTTTAGTTGAACACCTTCGCCATCAAACACAAATTGTCAAGGAACGGAATTGCTGCGTAGTAATCTACTCTGTTTTACCTCTATAATCGGAAAACCTCGCTATCCAACTATGACAGCAAAAATCTAGAAACAAAAGTTCAAAATGCATTAAAAAATTCCCTGTTAATCTGACATAACAATTAGACCGCAACGTTTCCCCAAAAGTGCATTACAAAACACTAGGAAATAATGACAATTATTGCATAGCTTTTTTAACACATTGGAAAACAAAATGGTTTTGTGACATATTTTGCAGTTGCGTTATTAATAATAGTTACCAGCGCTAACAAGGGCCATGCAGGTAACATGCCATGCGCTAACAAGGTCGGCGTTGCGTAATTGACATACCAATATTACCAACTACAAACTAGGCTAACTCATTAATTTGATAACCTCTCTAATCTGAGATTATTCACTGGAACAAATCGAGTCCGATTAACGGGGGTTGACTGTAATTATAAGAGACCATGTCTCCTATTAAAATTTAGCACCCTCTTTGCCGCGAAGCCGCAACTAGAGTCTCTCAAACAAAAATTTCGTCGAAACTATAGATGATAACCAACAGACATTCGAATATAACATATTGGCATTACTGTATGATAAAAAGGTATTAAAGCTTTTGGTTGTTTGTAATCTTGTTATAGTTTAGTAAGACATATCTACGTCAATAAATAGAAATAAATATTGGGCTACTGATACTAACAATATTGCATTGTATATATCCATGACAATATATTGTTTGATTGTTGCTACAGAGTGCCGTTAACGGTTGGAATGTTTAAGACCTACATCGATAAGTTAAGCGAGAAGTTGAACGCAAAACTTGATCGATTAGATTCGCGGATGACCAGTCTTGCTCAAGATATAAGACATGACAATCAATTACATGCTCCTCTTTGCAGCGCAGCGACCGAGGAAGAGCTGCAAAAAAGCTTGGATTCGATTACGGTAAGTAACGTCATATTATTTGTACGGTAGCAACAAAATAACGTACATAATTATGGGCACAGCGGTGTTACACTACACCAGAGGTGGGCGTTTCGCAAAATAATTTGCAAGTTGCGCAAATAGCGCAAGTTGCATAAATGCGCAATTTGCGTTGCGGAATTATGATAATTTGTTGCGCTTGCGCAATTTTGCTTTTGCGGATCGGTAAATCTAAGATTTGTTGCCCTTTAATTGCCCATTTTTTTGCCCAAGATACGCAACCACAAAGCAATTTTTAAATGTTGATCTGCATGTCCCTGTCAAAAAATAAAAAAAATTTGATTTTACAGGTTTAAAGCATGATCACGTGACGTATGTGCCTTTAGTTATAAAAACTAAACGCATTGCAGTAGGTTAACTTCAGTGTAGCTTTACTGAAAATGGTACCATGTTTGTACTTTTGTATTTTAGTACTTAATACCATCGTCTGCAGCACGATTTTTAAACTTCAATTATGCAAAAATATATTCAAAAACTTTTTTGAGAAACGAATTTGTGTACGCTTCTGAAGCAATCCATTTGTAGTTGCGCTCAAGGATGGCAGTACGGTATGGTACATTCAAAATTTGAGCATAGCGTATTCAAAAATCTACCGTACCGTACTAACGTAACGTACCCAAAACAATTTGCTTGCGTACCGTACCTACGTACTTTTCATTGGATGGTACGCTCTAAACGTAACGTACTTAAAAGGTACAGTACGTAGGTCAATCAAAGCTCTAAACGCACCGTACGTGAATGGTACGGTACGTAGGTAAAAAAATGCGATAGTTTTTTCGAAGTTTACCGCGCTTAAAAAAAGGTTTGACTGTATATTTCTGTTCTAAAACAGAACTCATAAATATCAGTTTTGCCAAGTTTGGAGCTTTGCAACTCATGTGACGCTTATTGTTTTAGTTTTTGGGGAAGAAAGAGAAGGAGAACAAAATATCAGAAATCAGCACTAGGGTCAAAAAAACTCACAGACACGTAACAATGCATCATACTAACAAAAGTACGGTACGTACCGTCGTCAGCAAGTTGCAAACTTTTTTACATAATGTACTTGCATGGTGCGGTACGTTTAGTACGCTCATTCAAACAGCGTACTAACGTATTGTACCTTCACAACAAGCGCGTACCGTATAAGCGTACCGTACTTTTCAGCAAAAATTGAGGCGTACCGCATCGTTCTTACGTATACCGTACCGTACTGCCATTTTTGGTTGCGGAATTTGTGTTTTCGCTTTAAATCGTTCAGAATTTTGGCTACGGAATTTGCGCTTGCGCTCTACGATGTGTTTTTTATACGCCCAGCTCTGCACTACACCGTATAATTGAGCGTATGCGAAAAATTTTTCATATGATGATGTACGCTAGGGAAATGTTGCAAATACGCAATCGCAGGAATATGTTGCGCAAATGCAAAAAGTGTAAAAAGAGGTAAGCTTGCTTTTCAGCGTAAGCCGACGTATGAAATATACGCCGCAAATAAGTTTACAGTTCAGCATATGTTGAATATGCAAGACTGCCTAGAGGTACGCTAAACATACGTATCGGTGCTACTACATCGAATTGACCATAGAAATAGAGGTTGCTTTGCTCAAACAGCGAAATTTCTCCGTATTGGATTGTCGCATATTAACCCATGTATTGCCTTAGCGTACATTAGCAGTCAGAGACGCAGAAAAATGGATAGTCTCAAAAGCGTAACTCTTGCTTCAGAAAGGTTATATTTACCTGCAATGGTTACGTAGTGGTAATGAAGTTAATTCTCCTAATTCTGAAATTTTAAATCTGCGATTCATGTAAGGATTAACACTTACAAATGCAAGTATCTAAAACTGTTTTCATTTATTGTTTTGAAAAATTGATTTAGAGATGCAACTAAGCACCCCAATCAAAACCTACTCTTTTGATTTATTTTTTGGCCGTATTCACGTTTGAAATTTGTTACGTCCTTGAAAGGACGCGCGGGCACTCACGTCAACAATTCGCATATACGACTAAAATGCTAACTATCGATTTGTTTGAATGATAGAATCGATTAGTTTATGTTATTGAAGTCATTGATTGCCTACGAGTTAATAGTAGCGTTAATGTTCTAAGTGCTGGATACATTGGTTCAAAATCCCACATCAGTCAAATTACCTAAAATACCGTAAAAAGACCGCATTTTTTTTTCAATTCTAGTTTGTGGTTATGTTGAAATGCAGGTGTAGTACTATTTTATCAAAACTTGGTATCTATCCGATGCTTTGTAATAATGAAGCAAGTAATGTTAATTTATTTCGTATAATTTCTGCTCAAAAACCGAATATAATTAGATAATAGAGAAAAAAATCTGCGCATATTGAAGAAGCTTTACTAATTTTTAAAGAATATCTTTTCCTGAAACCTTACGTAATTTCCGTAATTCCAACTGCAAAAATCTTTCTGTATCTTTTTTCAGCCAGGCCAACCCCTTCAGAAGGATAGCAAAGACGAAAATCAATAAAATAATAGCAGCATTATGCTGCTCTCACACTTTGGCGAATTTGACTGCGACTCCACTGCGAATTGAACATTTTTCAGTTTTCAGAGTCTCCGCGCATTCGCAGCGCATTCGCAGGGCATTCGCAACGCATTCGCAGGGCATTCGCGGTGAGTCTCAGCGCATTCGCAGTGGAGTCGCCATCGATAAAAATTTTTTCAACCAGTTCAAAATTTTTTCAATTCGCAGCGCAGTCGCCGTGGAGTCGTACTGCAGTCTCCGTGGGTTCGCAGTGCATTCACCATCAAACTGACGGAGACTGCGCTGCGAACCCACGGAGACTGCAGTACGACTCTGGCGAATGCACGGAGACTGCGCTGCGAATCATATCAGGCATAACGGAAATGACGTATAGTTGATTGTTTTGCAATAAATTTTGTTTTGCAAAATAATGGGTGGTGGAAAGGTAATGGTAAAATAAATGATTCCTTGAATGTCAGCTATTAGGCAAAAGTAGGGTCTAAAACAGGGGTGACGAACCTATTTGCTACCACGGGCCACTTTGTAAATTACGTGGAGTAAGCGGGCCGCACAACTTTCTAATCATACTACGAAACCTGTTAAAAACGAAAAAAGAAATGTTCATAAAAAGAAAGTACAAATATCATCACATGTTCAATAATGGAATACAATGGATAAAACGAACATATTAAAACCCATCGAACCATACAGCTGAAGTTAATGCGATATTGAAGCATGAAATAATGAATAGTGATAAACAGTTTTATTGAATGTTTTTGCTCAGTGAGAAATTTGGAAATTTTTTTGCTTTACTAAGCGCTTAATATTAGGACGAACTGAAGAGGTGGCAACTCTCAACTGCATACTAAGATTTTCGTCTGTTACCCTTGAGCTTTTACGACTTTTTGCGATGTTCATTTTGGAAAAAAATTGTTCACATAAATATGTACTTCCAAAAACAGATGACCATTTGAGAGCGCTTGCTCTCAAGTTTGGAAACTCTTCCTTTGATACATAAACACGATAAAACTCAAGCAACGGTTTGTTCAGATACATTGCTTTCAGCGTGTCATCACTTTGTAGTTTTATGAGTTCGAGTTGAAACGCAGTGGGTGCAGAAGCAGCTGTAACATTGAAGGGAATAGAAAAGATATCAAGCTCTAGCTGCTTGCTTTTGATATCATGAAATCTAGTAGTAAAAGTTTCCAAGAGACTGGAACATTCCAAAGCATATTGAGCACAAGATGTTGGATTGTATTGTTTTAACGTAGGAAAATGCGTGCAATCGTTATCTTTCAACTGATTTTCCCAGAGACTCAGCATTGACGTGAAAGATTTAATCTTGGAAAACATCGAGTGGAGTAGTTGATCTGGTCCTTGAAGTTGCACGTTCAAGACGTTTAAATGCTTTGTCATATCTACCATAAATCCTAAGTCGCACAACTACTTTTCATCCTCCAGCTCAGTCAAAGGACATTTTTTCAAATTTCTAAATTCAATAATTGCTGGCAGAAGCGAATGAAAACGCTCAAGCATATTCCCACAACTCGTCCAACGAACAGCACAGAAATAAAGAAGATCATCATAATCAGCGTCAAAGTCTTTGAGAACTTGCTTAAATATGCGGTTGTTTAGGTCTCTTTTTTTAATAAAGTTAATACAGTCTGTAACCACCGATACCACATGATTAAACTTCACAGATTTTGCACAAAGGCTTTGTTGATGAACAATACAATGAAAAGATACCAAATTATCAGGCCCAATTCCTCTTGCATCCATTTCCTTCGTCAACAATGATACCACCCCTTTATGTTTCCCGACCATAGCTGGTGCGCCATCAGTGACAACACCACACAGCTTATCAAATGGCAAATTGAACTTGTCTAGGGCTTGAGGGAGCTTTTGAAGCACGTCCTCTCCGCGAGTAGTTCCGTGCATCGGTTCTAGAGACAGCAAGTTTTCATCAATTTCAAAATTTGATGTAACCCCTCGAAAAAATATTGCCAGCTGCACGGTATTCTTGATATCCGTTGTTTCATTGAGACAGACGGAGAAGTTCACGAATTTCTCGGCTCTTTTTTTGAGATTATCTTTAATATCTTGACCCATTTCTTTTATGCGTTCACAAACAGTGGGCCGAGATAAACTCAACTTCTGGTACAAATGAACTGACTTTGGAGCCAACTTTTCAGCTGCTTTTACAAGTAGTTCCTTGGCCCATGCCCCATCGTCATACGGTTTAAGCTTTTTAGCGATCATTTCCGATACTTCGCAGCTCGCAGTGAGCACATCGTCATTTGTACAGCAAAAGGAAGTCATGACACTTTGTTGGGCATACAAATTTTTCTTAAAATCTTCTATCTTCACTTTTCTAAGCTCCGCGTCCAAGTTTTGAAGCTCAGGATGGTTGGTCTCGTAATGACGTTTTAAATTTTCTTTTTTCATAACTGCTATCATCTTTTTGCACTTTAAGCAAAACGGTTTTCCTCTCTCCTCGATAAAAAAAAACTTTTCTGTCCAATCTTTTTGAAATACCCTTCTTTCATCTACAATCTTTCTTTTCTTGGCTGAAAACATTGCAATAAATGGCTAAAATTGGTTAAAAAAAATCGAATAGCTAACAACAACTTAGAAAACCTGTATGATAGTTCTAAAGTTTGTAGCACAACAGCGGCTACCTAATAGGCTAACTAACCCATCTATCCTTGCCTATGTGGTTAACCGCAGTAATATAATAAAACAAATTTACATTTCAAAGAAACGCAACGCTTCCGCAAGTACCCTGAATGCAGCTTAAGGCAAGCAAACCTCACACTTAAAATAGGAACTATTGTTTGTACTGAAGCAGCAACAGGGCAGTGCACTTAAAATAAATTATCATTATTACAAAACAATGAATGAATAGCAGAATCCTGAATGTGATAAAAGGTTTGTAGTCCTACTATGTTTGTATGATTCCTATGTGATATGTGCGTAATTCAATCGGCTTTTGATATCGCATCGTAAACATTAGAAGCGGATCATAAAAAGTTCAAGACTGCTGATCTCGCCTGAATGATGCGCGGGCCGCACGCAATTCTTTGGCGGGCCGCATGCGGCCCGCGGGCCGCATGTTCGTCACCTCTGGTCTAAAAGTAAATTATTCTTGCCTGAAGCTAATGAAACTATTAAAATAATATATGAAGCAGATCAAAATAAATAAAATCGGAAAAATTTCTAACAAAATGTTAATACGGAATCGGATAGCACAAAAACTTGGGTTTTTAATAGTCGGAGTCAAAATTTTCTATGATTTTGAAACTAAGGAATTCTAGTAATTTTGGAATTTGCTTTCAAATTTTTTTTTAAAAGTTCAGGTACAGTGCGATTGACAACGCAAAAATGTTAGCTACTCTGACTACGTTAATATGGGGCTATGTTTGGGTCAGATAGTGTGTCTGAAATTGGGGTCCACAGTTTGATTCTGGCAGTACAGTCAGTAGATAGACAATATAGCGCTGGTGATACGCTAGATAACTGATTGCTGGGATCCACTTTAATTGATGGGTGACTGCTTGGGTTTTTGTGGTGCTGGCGTGACTTTCGCTTTGTCACCGACTATTAAAAACGTAAGTTGTAGCTGACGGCATCAGGATGTGGATAATTTGCGGTTGAATGAATGGGTGCCGTTTGAAAGGATTCGTAACAGTGCAATTATAAAATTTATAGTTTCAGTAGAGAGGTTACTTTCAGTAATCATATTGCAACACAACTCAAAAACACCACTCCGTTACCTTATTACAAGGCTACTAAAAGCTAGACTAGCTTTATATTTTGATTATACTTAATTGAACTTCTAATTTAATTTAACTTATTACTATAGGAATTGCCTGAGACGTAAAATGCCAGTTTTGCCGGATGCAGCTGGAAATCCAAATTGAATGTTCGAAAAATGTTGTCAAATCAAATCTTTCATTATACTCGCTTTATTACGCCAAAGCGTGCAACGAGTTTGCGGGGCCCATCTCCGCGTCTTTGCGCCCGGGCAAAACAGCTGCGTTCGAAAAAATGCCGCAGCGGCGGCGAGCCATTGGCAACACTGCGTCCAATTTGACCGGCCCGAGATTTGAACTTCAGGCCTCCCGCTCCAGAGACGAATGCATTATTGCTCCACCAACTGGCCGGTTAAAAAATTTGTCGCTTTCATTTGCCATGATTTTAGTTTTTAATGGCGCTCAGTATAACGCCGAAAATTTTCGGGTTCAATTAAAATATTAAGCTTGCCTACAGCTGCTATAATACCCGAGTAGTATGATAAATGCATTGGTGTTGAAGAGCAGGGGCGCCGAGAGCCAAACGTGAGCCACGCGACAGTTTAAAGATTGGGACCCTTTACATTTCAATTCAACGTTACAAGCCACGGGTCCTGATTTTTCATTTAATTACCAAGCGGCGCAAGCATTATAAGGCTTTTCAATAAGACGACTTCACACTGAATAGCGACAATTGCAGCAAGGGGTGAGGAGCGAAGCTCCCGCCGGTGAAAAATTTCTATGAATTATAAGCCAAAATATGCAATTTTGAACAGTTTTAAACCAATCATAAGTGTGATTAAAGCTGCAAAAATTCTTTAATTGTTAGAAAATCTATCGGCATCGTGGCAGAGTGATTAAAAAAGAGTCGTTTTTATGACGACCATACGATTAATTTGAAAGTTGTGGTTTAGCCACAGCTCACACCATCGTCGGATGGGACTCTTTACGACACTTATTGTTGCTTGCTGTAAACTGGCGAACAGCAATAGAATTGCGATATCAACTCTCAAAAAATCAACAGAACACTGAAAACTCCTAAGTAGGTGCGGATTCGTTTAATATAACGCTATAATGTCGCTTTCTCGTGGGAAAAACAAACAAACAACAAACCGAAAGACTACCCAGCTATAATGACCAGTAAATTAGCGTTTAGATCACATTATAAACGAATTTGAATTGCGAAAACATTGTTGGCGTTTATGGTATTAAACCTTGTAAATTAATCACATGGTAAAGAGTTGCCAATCGGTTTTGGTTTGGGGTGGAGTTTAGTTTGTTTTACAAGCGTTTCTAAACAAGACATATGTTCCAGATGCATTAAAATAAACTAGAGCATCAATTAATGTATTAAAAATTAATAGTTAAAATTAATGGTGCTTGACTTCGACAGGTCATGTGTAACACATAACCGGTACTGATAAAGGCCGTAGATACCGGTACTGTTAAAGTCCCTAGTGTGAGACCTTGACATTCGGTTTTTAGCAGTTACATTAAACACTACCGCAATAATTAATCATCCACAATCGCGGAATCAGGCAGTCAGCGAGGCCCGTCCTGAGCTAGTCAGCTGGGGCCCAAATGCAAAACCCGCGGAGTCAGCAGGAGTTTATTCTTAGCGGTACATCCATAGCTAGCCTACTTGATACTGTTAAAGGCCAATGTTAGACCTTAAAATGCCCTTTTAGCAATGACGTTAGACACTCCCACAATAATTATGCACAACCGCGGAGGCAGTGGGGGCCTGTCGGTCCTGAGCTTGTGAGCGGGGGCCTATATGCAAAACCCGCGGAGTCAGCGGGGAGTCCTGGGACCCATATGCAAAACCCGCGGAGTCAGCGGGGGGCATGTTTAGCTGGTCATCAGGGGCCCATTCTTATCTAGTCTTCTCCCCGCAAAAGAAGACTTATTTGTTTGCAGAAAACCCTGTTTGAGTTAGAGCGTTGCTCCAATGTTATGATAATATCTGCACGTTGATTGCACAGCAGCAATCGTTGTTCACTTTTCAGTGTGATCTTGATGGGCCCCCTAAAGTCCATGGACCTTGGGGTCATTGTCCCCCCTGCCCCCCTCTCTCGGAGGCCCTGTTGAAGAGTAGTGTTGCAATATAGTTATAAAATTATTAGCTTACTCCCTTGGTTTGTGCTTGTTTTTGAAAGCAATAATGCCTTATACCGCAGAACAACAATTACCATTTCTGATTTATTTTGCTTTTGTGTTAAACTTGCACTTTGCAGGAAATCTATTGCCTTTGCGTGTAATTTGCAAATTGATAGTTAATGACTGAGTAGAAACGCCTCTCAAATAAAACGTTTTACGACAGCTTCGGCTATTTTATTCTCGGCAAAACTATTTCTGAAGTCCAGTTTTATGCTCTAAAGTTGGATATGTTTTGGTTTCATGCTTCAACAAAATGTACATTAAAGCAACAGCAGCAGTGTCAAACGATATTAAAATTGCCTATTTTAGTAAAATTGACTTTGAGTTCAATCTGTTTAACGAAAACTGTGCCCATTTGCTGAGCATATATCCTCGTCAATCACAGAAATAATACGAAATAATAAAGACTTGAACAAAAATAAAAATGATAATAATACACAATAATAAAGCTACCGTAATTCGAAGGTTATTTACCACTTTATTGCTTTTGTGATTTTGAAATTAAGTTACGACAATAAACGCAGAATAAAGAGGAATAATTTGATTGGCTCATTTTTAGTTCAAAATTTTGCTCTTAAAACATTTTGAAAGGTTAAATTTGATTTTCACGAGCGTAGATCTTGAAATTTACTCATAAATTACAATGCCATTTTAAAACATTTTTCACATTGGTTTAAATAAATTTTTTGCATTTGTATCAAGAACCAGTAGCGCCTTTAAATGGCAAAGCATCCGTGGTAATGAACCAACGGTACCATTGAAAAACTATGGCCTTACCGCTCAGGTATGCCATAATACATCATAGCTATGTCGCGAAGACTAACCGCTTTCAATCATTTTTCTTTCCGATTTTGATTTTTCGGACAACGTTCGTGCTTTTTGTTCGCTGCTAAATTAAAGCTCTCATTGAAATTTATATCTTCATCAGAAGTAATAAGCTTAATTAATGTTCTAAATTGTTTAAACAAACTTTATTTGTTTAATTTTACCTGCTTTTTTATCATGCAAAAGAATAATTTCTGTTTGTTCTACATTAGCAGAAATCAATTCGCAACGCATTCGCCATGCTCTGCGACTCTACGGAGACTCCACGGAGACTCTACGGAGACTGCGCTGCGAATGCGTTGCGAATGCGCGGAGACTGTACTGCGAATTGATTCGCAGTGGAGTCGCCGTCAAATTCGCCAAAGTGTGAGAGCGGCATAACCGTCGTACTTTATCATTCTTTTGTCTTTATAGCATCAAAACGCATTCCATAAGCGGAATTTACTAGAAAATTTGCTACAGCCAAATGAATAAGAGCCGAAGCGTCCTTACAGACTTCCTACTGGGTAGTACCATTTTTTACCTACCATTTTGGAAGCAATAACAAAAAAATTTTTCGGAACTTCATATTCAATCTCTGACAAGCTTCTATGCCAATTTTTTCAAAAATTTTGCAGTTTTACCAATGTCTGGCACTGATAGTGGGCTGCGTTCAGCATCTAATCTTTCTCTTCAACGCTTAAACTACAGTCCTTATTTTTAGCACTTTTTTTGTTGTAAGAGATGATGAATGATGAACTCGATGGAATTTCCTCTGCAGGAGCACGAAGTTCATCAGTCAAAACAAGTGAATTAAGAACATCATCTGTACATATCGCCTTTCGCCTTAGAATGTTGGCATTAACTGAAGAAAAATATGAGCTTTAACCAATGTTTTTCGCGCCATTCATGTAGTTTTTCGCGCGTTTTTTGTACGTTATTCATACGCTTTGCATGTCTTGTTTATCAAACGCAGTTTATACGTCTGCACGCCACTCATGCGCTCAATTAGCGCTAAGGATACGTTACGCGTAGGGTCACACGCTAGAAATTTTTGCGTTCATACGTTACTCGTACGTTCTTCTTATAACACTGTAATAAGAGAAGCAATTGTCAGAATCTTTCATTAGCATTATAAATCCCTTCGAAAGTTCATTCTCAGCAACAATTAAGTGGCGTTTAGAGCATTAATCTAGCGAGCGTACCTTTAATATATTTTATTGTCTTGTTACGTAACGTATAGTTAACTCCAATAATAATTGTGATTGAAAATTTTAACGGCCTTTACCTTTCTGATTTTTTTTTACTGTAAAATTTGTAAGTGATAAAAATAGGGCTGCATGGTTTATTTTAATTTTAAAATTTGTAAGAATGAAAATAGGGAAAATAGACCAAGAACTCAAAATTTTTGTGAGACCGGCATTTGCCGATATTGATACTCCAAAACTTTGGTCTCGAGATTGGTCTATCAAACTATGCTAAAACGTTAATCCAGAGTGGAATCATTTCTTTGCTAATCTGAAGCTGTGGGATCTTATCAAATTTTACGAATTTATAAAGCTGAGTGTGCAATCTTTCAGCTTTTTTTTAAAGTGAATTGTAATTTGATGAGATAATTAAGAGCAATTTTAGATTTAAAGCCGTGATCTAAATGGCTCAAGTTTCGAAACCAGAGCAACGATTGGGTGTGAAAAACAAGACCGAGACCTGAAAATCTTGGTTTGGGGACCGATAGGCTTGATAACTAAAACAGTTCTACCTATTACACAAATTTTTAATTTTAAGATCTTGAGGTGCGAGATAACATAGTCTGTTGCTTGAGCAAATTGACAAGCTATGTTGGCAAAAATCAAAAACAAAATGAAAACATCTACAGTAGATGTCCTAAAGCAGGGCTGCCCAAACCCCGTTTTGTGGGCCGCATGCGGCCCGCGTATGTATGTTTTGCTGCCCGCGAGTTGCTTCGAAATGAACTAGCAGAGAAATTTTTTGCAAGAAACCAAACCAATTTTTTCCTATTCCGTTTGGTCATCATCTAAAATTCTGGCAAAAAAGACATCAAAATACAGTAACGACTTTTTGGGGGGGCTTTAGTTAAATATCTGGCTAATTTCATCAAATCTCACTAGAAGTCGTTTTCACAGCGGCCCGTTTCTCCAAAAGTCAAGTCACTGCGGTTCGTTCATCAAAAAGTCGGGCACCCCTGTCCTAAAGCAAAATATGCTGAAATTAAGTATGAATAAATTTGATTCAAAGTCAATTTGGCTTGCACAAAAAAGCTTTTTTTTTGAAAAAATTCATCACAAAAAAGGATCGCGAGGAGCATTTCTTGACCTCTTTTCTTTTGAAGGCACTCTAAACATAATTTCAATGAAAAACTTGGCAAAATGACGTCGTAAAATCTTTTGATGACATAATCATCTTGACCAAAGCAAGCTGTCATCTGGACGCGAATGATATTACCTTTTTCCGATCTCGGTCTCTAAACCAAGATCTTAAAAAATGCTGGTTTCAGAAAAATGTTGCGGTCTTGGACGAGTCGGTTTCGATAATACAGCCCTGCTATTAGTGTTAAACACATGATATATTTTTAGAGTATTCGTGACCTTGCAAAGAGGGTGGAAGTGCAAGCATCTTTAAGAGCAACTATTCGCACTTTTTTGAAAATTTTTTTGAAGAAAAGTTTGGCCCTGAAATTTTCATGGAGTGGCCTCGGTACAAAACGAAAAAAAACAAAAATTGCCTTTAAAACTCATCGACTTTTTGAAGTTCTGAGAAGTAAGTTGAAGTTTTGGTTTCAGTATTTAACAGGTGTAATTGTGTGAAGTATTGTACGAAGCAGAGGATTTGTTGCATGATCTTGTCGTGTTTTAAGTAGTCGACTATCTGCTGTGGGGTGATTAAGGTGGTGTCCAAAACAGCGTTGAAGCAATGGTGACGCTACATGTTGGACGAATCTGTCCTCGCTTACGAGTTGCCAAAGTTTCAATTTTTTCCTTAAATTTCGTTAAGCGTTTTATTTACGGAGAAAACAACGGAATGTGGATGCAAGTTGAACCCCAGACATTTCGATCATTCATTGTGGTTGTCGTAAAAGCGATGCCTTAAAAAGGGCATTCAAGTCAAGTTTTTCACTCTTGACCAAAATGTTGGGATATGTCTAAAATGCATTCTCACCAAATTTGAAGGTTCTATGCCTTCCCGTTTTCAAGATATTGCAGTTCAAAATTAGCCATGTCCACTTATTTTAGTGCTGTCATTTTATCAGTATTGTAACAGAAGATTAACTTTCAGAAATCTGGCTTACATTTATTGAAAAGCAGCTCAATTTACAGTTACCTGCGCTCAGGGGCGGCGCCAGCCCAAAATGAGTGGGGGGGACAAACATGATCGATATTTGAATGCATAGTTTAGGGTTTATAAGATGAGTCCAGCCAAAAGAGGCACCTGAAGTCACTGGCCTTGGAATAAATTCACAACAGTTGGCAGTTTGTGGGCGATTATTTTCAGCTACATTTATTATGTAAGCATCAGAAAAGGCATTGCTATTGCCGCGATTACGCAAAAGTTACGCAGAAAAATTATCATTGCATACACACAAGCAGACGAACGTAAGAACATGTTCGCATCAAAAAACAACTCGTATTTACAAAGAATCAGTCAGTAATGAATATAGCATACATGCAAAGCCATTGTGAGTTGAAAAGTGTCTCATAAACGAAGCGTAGACCAGGGCCGGTGTTCAGCGCCGGAACGATAAAATCACTGAGAGGTTTTGTGCAGAACATTGCGTTTTGCAGTAGCATATACTTCTATAAGTGTAGTAGCATCTACTGAAATTAGTAGGCAGATAGAAGTTAGGAAGAATCCCAGATGGAAACAAGGACCAATCCACCACGAAAAATACTCCACAGTTTCAGTTCACCACACACTAATAAACGGCAGACATATTTACCACTCACCATCACTAGCAAGACAACTAGGTTCCATTCCCGGTTCAGACAATTGAAGACAGCCTTTATAAGATGCGACTGCAGTTTTGAAATCATAAGTAAAATAAGAAGGCATCGGTCGATAACTGGGTCGGCCTCAGAGGTTGCCAGAAAAATATAGTCACGTATGAGATGTGAACCCTAGCCCGCACCAGCCGGTGACATAAACCAGGTTTCTGAGGTCGCGGCTGCCCTTAACCAGAGGGATCAAACTTTAACCACTCCTCAACGTGGCACAGTGGACACGTTGGCGGAGTGGTTAAAACCTTTAGAAAATCTGTACTTTTTTCGACCTTGATCTGTTTGAGGAAAGGCTATTGAAGGCCGAATCGGACCATATTGAATTAAAAAAGCTCGATTATCATCGTTAACTTTTTCAAAAGCTGGATCTCTATTCCGATTGCTTGCAGCTTCAGACATCACTATACCTTCACTATATCTTTACGACTGGTTTCATTAAACATTGATTTATCACTGATTATGGCTCACCTCTACTCTTATAAATTAGAACATTAACTATTTCACACTGCAAGCTATTGTACCTTAACATAACATCATTGCTCTCAGCTTTTGATTATGACGTTACAATTGGGAGGAGACAATACGCAACCATAATGATTCAGAGTTGCTTTTTAATCTTTATAGCGCAATAAAAGTAAATTAATCTCGTTAACTATTGAAGCAATAAATTTATAAACAACCTTGCGCAATTGCAGTTTTTAATCATACAAGTGGTTAAAATAGAACAGCCTTGCTTGTGAAAAAACGATCGACTTCGTATTAAGCAAAAATCCAAATATGCTTGATGACGTCACCCCCCATACCGCCAAATTTTTCTCATCGGATTTGGACGATTCACAGAAATGACCTGATAGAGTAGTGGGGGGGACAGTTCCCCCCAGTCCCCCCCGTGGCGCCGCCACTGCCTGCGCTTTTTTTTACAATAACTCTGTCGCAAAATATTTATGGAGAATCAAGAACATGCAGTCAATTTTTGAAATTTTGCTTATAATTGGCAAACCGTGGCAACATTTTTAAGGGGAAAAAACTTTTCTAAAAGGAAATCTAATCTGTTATATCTCCGGAACAGAAGGTCGTAGAAAGCTCAAATTCGGCAAAAAAGATCTTCAGATCTATCAAAATTTTTTGAGAAAAAATCGAGCAAACACATTTCCGACCAGAATGCCCTTTTAACCACCCGGCCACGCTGCTGACGTAAAGGTAATAGTGGATTGACCTGGTTTTGTTGTCCTGTAGCAGCTGAAAATTCTTGAGGTTCAGGTTTAATTCGTACTTCCACCGGAAGAGCTCTAAGCAAGATCGTGTGGATAGGGAAATGGGTTTTTGCTTTTGTACATTTTTCCTTTTCCATAAAGAAGTATGCTCTTTTTCGTCCGCATTTTTATATTTATTTTCGCTCTAACCCTGCTGCTGTCACATACGGGACAAAAGTTTTCCGAAAAAAAATATTTTTCAAACGGATATAGCCCTAATTTTGAAATATTGCCCTCATCGTTTGACGTTCACGCACAAATTTTGTAAAACAATTTTTTTATCAAAATGTGGCAGTTTGCTTAGTGTGGATATGGGCTTATGAGAATAAAGACGAAAAATATTTTTTCAATGACAAGTAATGGCGTAAACAAAAACGGACAAAAAACGAATGCTGCGCATAATTTACCTCGATGCTCACCCTTACTTTATTCTAAAATCGGTTTTTATTTTTTAGGTGTTTTGCAACACACTGTGTTTGTGAAATCTTCTTATGAAGCTATTGCTCGAGAAACCCAGATTTGTTTTTTTGGGGTTCCGGACTGGGAGGGTGGGAGAGAAAAGAGGGGCAAGGAAGCATCTTCAAAGTCTCCGAGAAAAAGAAAACATAATACAGAAAGCGAATCAGGGTCCAATACTGATGAAAGCGATAGTTGATGTTTTCGCTTTTGCTGTACTGTAATTCTTTTACGTGTTTTTTTTTCAATACTGGTAATAAAAGAACAAGTTTGCGAAAACTTTATTGTGGCACATACAGTCTCAGCTTGATACGAATATACAACCAGGTTTAGTTTATTGCAAAACTAAGTACTGTAGAATTACGGCATTATAGTTCATGGCCATGCTTACAGGTTGACTTTCCTGCGCAACCCAAACCTGAAGATCACACTAGAACCAGGGTTGACTTTCTTGCCAGAAGCACACCTAAAATTTATGCTGGGACCAAGATTGACCTTTTCGCATGGCCCATGCATGAAATTCAAGCTAGGACCACGTTTGACGTTTTGGCACGGCCCATGCATGAAGTTCAAGCTAGGACCACGGTTGACGTTTTGGCATGGCCCATGCATGAAGTTCAAGCTAGGACCATGGTTGACGTTTTGGCATGGGCCATGCATGAAGTTCAAGCAAGGGCCACGTTTGACGTTTTGGCATGACCCATGTATGAAGTTCAAGCTAGGACCACGTTTGACGTTTTGGCATGGCCCATGCATGAAGTTCAAGCTGGGACCACGTTTGACGTTTTGGCATGGCCCATGCATGAAGTTCAAGCTAGGACCACGTTTGACTTTTTGGCATGGCCCATGCATGAAGTTCAAGCTAGGACCACGGTTGACGTTTTGGCATGGCCCATGCATGAAGTTCAAACTAGGACCACGTTTGAATTTTTGGCATGGCCCATGCCTGAAGTTCCATACCAGGACCTGTGTTACCTACCCAAGCATAAGCATAGGATACTCCTAGCATAGATACTTGGGATATCCTTGATTTCCAATGTAAGGGCCATGCATGAACCTAGGATAAACTATGTATGGCCCATGCATAAATTTTTGACTGGGCACTTGCAGCCGTCATGGATTTCGAGTCTCTTAGCATGCACAAGCCCACAGCTAGAAGCCGGTACTTAGTGCTTTCGATCTATGTCAAATTTCACTTGCGATTTCTTATTCATTGGGCTTCGAATCACATTAGTTTCCGGCTTTTTATTTTTGTGTTTGGGCCTGAACTACAGTTGTTGACCCGTTTGCAGCTCCTGGCCGAGAACAAAGTTGTAAAAATTGATATAAAAGTTTAATCGCAAACAAAAAACCTTACAACCTGGGTCGATGCAATATATATAGCTGTACATTGTAAGTTGTTGTTGAGTTACACGCCGCTGATGGGGGTTACGGGTATTTGTTATCTTCTAGAATTTTTTACAACAGCAAAAGAAACTGAAGTGGTGATACTTTAAATAGCACCCTCCAGTGCCGGGTTAATAATTCAAGAGCTAGGAATGCAAAATGCCACCAGGTTGAGACGTGCAGTAGATTAATTTAGTTTCGATTTGGAGAGCGTTTCATAATTAAACTTGTTCACTTCGGCACACAACCGTTAAAAATATCAATAAATAACATACAAAAGCACACAATTATTATCCACTATTACAACCTAACAAAGTTAGTGTATTAAATCATTCCTTCAAAAATAATGCAATAGCTTACCGTGACTTGTGGCATTTCTTCATGTGCCGAACAAACGAAGAGGTTGTGCCTGAACGATCACAGATTGTTGTCGATGTTGGGCAAAACTTGCATTTTGCAGAATGTTTTTTATTTCCTGCTTTTTCATCGTCGTACTCTTTATGATGACTATACCCAAATTTTATTAAGGCCGAATTACGAGACATAATGCAAATTGTTTCAACGTAAAAAATAAAATAATACTTTATAACGAATTAACTCAAACTAAACACAACTGTCACTCGTATTACAAAGATATTCTTACAACATGTATTACAAAGATATTTCTTATAAAATGCATCTTAAATTTGCTTAAGTTTCGTTACCAAACTGATCGTGTACCAATCTAGAGGAATTCGATTTCGAAGCGAGTTGCTAAATCAAATTAAAATAAAAGCTTTCATAAACTCGCGGCTTAGTGCACGGGCATTGAGCAAATGAACAACACTGCACCAAAGAAACATCGCAGCGGGGCGAGACGTTAGCGACACTGCGTCCGATTTTGACCGGACCAAGAATCAAATCGCAGACCTCACGCTCCCATGGCGGTGTCTTTAACTACTAACGCTGACCGGTCGTTTAAATCTAAAAAAAAGCGGGCTTGCTAAAGCAGTTGCATTAAGATAGCTATTTTAATGACAAGAAGGCTATGGTGGAATGCGCAATTGTGTTTTCATAAACAAGACATCAAGATGAATGATTCAGTAACCTAGTAGTCCTAGTACACGGCAAACACCTTAATGTATAGCAAATATCTGAGTTACAGTATTATTTTTTATCAAGACTTTATTTCTCCGATACCGCCCTAAAAATCTTTTGGGGTCACGCGTCTTACCCATTCGGTGGCCCATGTTTATACCTCAAGCTATTTTAATCTTCACTGGACCTAATTGTAACTTCTAAGGTTTGATATTTACAAAAAAGCAGTGGTAAAGTAGACTTAAGTTCATCATTCTGAGTCTGCAATCTTAACTGTATCATACTACGAAAGATCTGTTCAACAGAATGAGACTGAAAATAATCACTTTGAGGTCTGAGCTGTCCTGATTAACCTTCCTTGACCAAACCTCATCGCATTGCCATGCTACCATCTCAAACTCGGTCCACGTGCAAGGAACCTGAACGAGAAAAAGGTTTAGAGCGTGTTTACTACCAGAAAGCAAAAATGTAGATCGCGGCAATTAGCACCTTCAACAAAGATCAACATCAAATAATACCGCTTAAGCGGCTTTTTCCCCTCCAGACTGTTTTACATCACATCTTTCATAAGTAAATAACAAAGATAATAATGAATAACAGGTCGAGCAGTTTTCTCCCACGGCTCTACTTGAGTTTTTTCGAACCTCAAGTATCTCCCACTGAGTAGCCAATTATCAAAAATTGAGCTTTTATTGCAAAACTTTGTTTCTCACGATCTCAATTTAAAAACATTGACGGAAATAAATGAAAATTGACCGAAATGAATAAATAAAGGAGATTGTTTGAAAGCAATTAAAAAGGTAATAAGACCTAGAAAGTCAATCGAATCTTTGTTTGCATTGCTTGCATTAAATAATTAAATTCAAAATTTTACTCTTAGGCCTAACCAAGATTTTGAGTCTCGAGACTTCTCATATTTCGAGACCATGACTTTTCGAGACCAAGACTCGAGATCGAGACTTGAAGTTCAAGTCCGAGGCGAGACCGAGACGAGACTTTTAAAAATGTGTCTCGAGACAGTCTCGAGAACCGAGACCGGTCTCGAGAACTACATCACTACATTGTACCATCTTAAGCTAAGCTGCACTGGAATAAACCAACTGCATTGCGCTTGGTTTTTATGACTAAAGGCACGTATCTAAGAACGAAGAAAGAATTATTTTTATTGTTGAAAAAAAGCAATTAAACACTAAAACAAAAAAACAATAAAAATAAACAGCAATAAAAATAAATAAACACCGAAACAAAAAAGCTCCACTCACTCACATTCAGAAATAATGCGTTATTCATGGAGAAAAATTGACTTTTTTAAACACTTTTCATTCTCATGCAGTAAAACAAACTTTTCAAAATTTTCTTTCATCATAGACGATCGTTTCGATCGCAAAATATCAGAACCAACAGCAAATAATCTCTCGACGGCGGCCGAACTAGGTATAGCAGTGTTGATTCTTTTGAATTTTGGCAACCACGCATCTCTCTTGTAGGCAGGAATGGTGATTTTGTCGTTTGCTCTTCCTACTCTTTCATCTAATTTTTTCCTGTCGTATGGTCTTCCTCAGCTTACGTCCGTCTGTGTATAAAATGCAACAAGATAACAGTTAAATCGACGCATTTTATGTCATTATTGAAATTGAATTGTAAAAATGCTATATATTTTTTGCAGAAAAGATTATCCGAGTGGCCGAAAATTTAATAGATGATATGGACGTGGAGGGAAGCACATCTGAGGTGGCGAATCGTGGACGCTCGGAGGAAGAAACGGCACAGCTAAGAAACATTCCACGTCTTTTCAGCAAATATTCGAAAATTCCAAATAAAGCAACTTCCAAAAGATCAGCAAGCGTTCGGTGGCAGTTGCTAAAGTATCTCGAAATTACCAACAATGGTGAACATTTTAACGAAAATATTTTCGAATTATGGGAAACCGTGGAAAACCAACTACCTGCCTTATACAAACTCGCGATGCAAGTTCTTTTTGTGCCAGCGTCATCGGCTCCTGTGGAGCGTATTTTTAGTACCGGATGTTTGATCATGAGACCTCATCGATCTCGGCTTTCTTCAGTTTCTAGAAATGC
This sequence comes from Trididemnum nubilum, assembly GCA_963965965.1. Taxonomy (NCBI): domain Eukaryota; kingdom Metazoa; phylum Chordata; class Ascidiacea; order Aplousobranchia; family Didemnidae; genus Trididemnum; species Trididemnum nubilum. Next base: position 49,183,101 of record OZ014471.1, on the reverse strand, counting down.
TAGTTGCATTAAAATGCAATCACAATTTTATTGTTTGATTTTGGTATAGGCTTACTTTTTACGGTTGCATTAATTTTTTCCGTTGTGTTTCGTGATTATTTTTGCTTGCAATAATATGCCATTCAAGATTTTTTGGCTCAGTTACTAATCTGTAGTTACTGCAAGCTGGACCACTGCGATAGTTTGAACACAGGAACGCATTGCCCAGTTTCAGTTGGCATCGAACATCAATTTCTCTACTTTAAGGTCGGGCGCTTGACAGTAGAGGTACGCCGTCACCTCTTCATGTCCTTGTGAATAGCACGTGGCCCAAGTTCGTTTTTTGGTTTATGGTCGTTCTACTGTATTGCGATTGACCGTTTGTTTAAAGAAAAACCATGAAAAGGGTTGTCAATAGTCAATACAAATAAGTTTTGCTTCTAAAATCTCGGGTCTCGAAGTCTCGTCTCGGTCTCGAAAAACTCATCGAGTCTCGATCTCGGTCTCGAAAATTTTTTCAAGTCTTGGTCTCGGGTCTTGGACTCGAATTTTTTCCAAGTCTTGGTCTTGGTCTCGGTCTCGACCATCAGGGTCTCGACTACATCACTAGTACAATGTTTGTACTTACATATTTTTATACTTAACACCATCGTCTGCAGCGCGCTTTTGAAACTTCGATTATGCAAAAATTTGTACTCAACAATTTTTTTAAATAGCGATATTTGTGTGCGCTTCTCAAGCAATCAATTCGTAGTTGCGCCGTACTATGTTCAATTTTTGGTTGCAGAATTTGTGTTTGCGCTTTAAAACGCTTAGAATTGTTGTTACGAAATTTGCAATTGCGCTTTAAGTTTTTAAGATTTTGGCAGCGAAATTCGCATTTGCGCTTTAAGCTTAAAAATTTTGGTTGCGGAATTTGCGCTTGCGGTTTAAGCTAAAAAAATTTTGGTTGCGGAATTTGCGCTTGCGCTTTAATCCTAAAAAATTTTGGTTGCGGAATTTCCGCTTGCGCTTCGAGCTTAAAAACTTTTGGTTGCGGAATTTGCGCTTGCACTTTGAACTAGAAAAATTTTGGTTGCGGAATTTGCGCTTGCGCTTTACGATGTGTTTTTCAACCCTTAGCTCTGGTTGTTTTTTGTTTTTGAATTATGGTAACAAAAGTCAGACTATGTACCAGGCAATGTAGATTACTTCTCCCACCTGGGCCAAGTTACTTAGAAACCTTATCCCCAAATTCAAGATTTTAAACATGTTTTGGACTTAATCTTTAAGTAAAGAGAAGACTAAACAATCAATTTTTTTCAATTGGCTTTCAAATGTTTAATTTCAAAACCAAAAATTTAGTTATTTCAAATGCCACTAAAAACCTGCAAAATATGATCCAAATGGCATTAAAATAGCTATTTTTTTCCAAAAAAAATTATGAAAAATCACCCAGCGGCTGGCACCCAGACCCCTAACTGTGCTAAGTTTGGGTTAAACTAGTTTGCTCGCCACGTCTGCCACTTTACACAATTTTGGAAACCTTTTATCTTTGTCAGCAGCACAGCCGAGAGGAACTGCACTCGGATTTATTGCATAAGCAATAGCGCAACCAGAGTTCAATTGCGACTGCAGGCCGCTTCCTTCGACACATACGCGGGTGGCTGAAGACTCGAAGAGAGCGAGCTCACTTCCCAGTCACCCTCATCTCTCTGTTCTTATAAAGTTCGTTGAGTTGTACTTCAGTTGATTTTCATAATTTATTTATTTTAACAGGTCTTTCCCACTCAACAACATCCAGGTTACATGCCAACCCAGGCCTGGCTTCTGATCATCCATTCTACAATATCTTTGTCCCATAAAAAGTACCTCTTTTCAAAAATTTTTGGTGACGTCATTGCGTATGATTTGCAGCTTGGCCCTACTCCTCAATCAAAAATCCTGGCTACGTCTATAAGTACCCTTTCAATGTTTCTCTAAACTTTAATTACAGTTGATTGAAAAACAATCATTCCCAATCATATTTGAATTTTGCTTGTGCGATTGCGCTCAAAATCGCTAAAATACTTGCGGTGCAAGTGTTAGCGCAACCGTTTAAAAATAATCACCCGATTAGTTTTGGATCAAGGCTTCTTAATGCAAAAAAGTACGTTAATCCTTCGGCTTTCAAATGCAGAAAACGTGTACACGTTCGTACCTTAAGGTACACTGGATTAGCATTTAATGCAGAGAAAGTACAAATCACGAGAAAAAAGAGAAAGCTCGTTTCTGATTGGCCGGTGTGATTGCTCAAGCGTGTCACTTGTTTCCAACTTTTGCAGAAGGTTCATATTAATTCAGATTACCTTGATGGACAGACAGGTCAGGAAGAGCTGAGGGTTGGGGTTCAATTCCTCGATAGTGACGCATAATCGTTTGGATAATTCAGGATTAGTTACTGGTATTAATCTATAGTGCTAGTAGGCTAAGGCAAGATACTTTCTGGGGAATTTAGTTCAGTTTTGTTTATAAAACACTTGATTAATAACAATATCATTATCAATATGGTTGGCCTACTCAGTTGTTCATCGTCATATTTATTTACCAATTTATTAATGTTCAGTTGCTACCAGTACAGTCACCCGTTTAAAATAATGCTGAAAGTCACCAGCATATCTTCCAAAGCGGCAGGGTGAGAAAGCAAAACAATGTAGGCCTGCTAGAAATGAATACTGTAGCAAAAAATTAATGATGTGATGGTACCGGGATTTTTTAGCATTTCTGTCTTTTTCTAACTGACAGTGTGGCAGTTGTGGATGTAACTCGAAGTTGAGCTCAGAGCAATTGCTCCTGTTGTAGTATCTGGTATTGAAGGTGTCCATGCCCTAGATAATTGTAATTACATTTTATTCACCAAGTTGCCTAGGCCAGGAGACGGCAAAAGGACCTTTCGGTCTTCGAGTCAAGCTGCCACCTGCCCATCTGTCTACCACACACGATGGAGGCTTCACACTGTCCCTTTAATTGCTGAACGTCAAGCAGGGGAGCTGTGAATACCAATTTTTATAGTCTTTGGTTTGACTCGACCGGGAATTGAACCCGTGTCTACAGCTTCAGATAGAGTAGCCTAAGGCACTTGGACACATCTGATATCTTTGTGTGTTGGATCTCTCCAAAGATGTCCCAGTATTTGTGGTAGAATAGGCTAATTCAATCTGCCTTTCTACCCAGTACCTCGAAAGATTTAAAGTACGGTACCCTAACTGAATTCAACTTATCCCCTAAAAAAATCACGTATCCTTAAGTTTAAGCCATCCACTTTTTGCACAGAAGCTCTGTGACCTCAGACCTGTGTATGACTGCACATGCTCTCTCCTGTCATTCCTGCACTACTGGTACCGTAATTAAGGTTACCGGTATATACTTATATAGGGCTAGATTTTAGGGAATACCGGTAGGTTGAGGTTAGATTTTGGGAAATAGCTTAGATTTGAGATTGGAGCACTCATTAAGTTTAGGGTTGAATTTTGGGGGAATAGCTTAGGGTTAGACTTTGAGAAATAGCTTAGATTGGAGAGAGAGCATACGCGCTCAGTCATACGCTGGTGGCAGAACTTCTAAAAAAAAGCGGAGGCTTATATATACTTAACGACACCCAAAAAATTGTTTGCACCGAGAATTGAAACCCATATCAGACCCATTTTTATGCCTGTCCATTTTCTGTGAATTCTATGATGTTAAGTGACTGATTAAATGCTGTATTTTTACCCTTGACAAACATTAAAAGGGCTGAAGCTTTCAGGGCTCTGCTCCAAACCGTGCAAGGTGAGCTTACAGCACCACCCGGACATCTAGTTGATGCAAATGTCATCATTCCGTTGCTTTCAAATGGAGATGTACATTCGTAATATTGGTATGAATAGTGATTAATCTTGACAACTACATAGGAGTAGGTACAGTAACATTTGGGCGGCTCTACATCTACTGGCCCAGCCAGAAATTAAAAAAAGGGGTGACAAAATTTTTTAATGATTGTGATTGTGCAGTAGCATTGTGCTTGTGGTTACCTTCAACAGATAATTCTGAATTGCCCTGCATAAGCTGGGTGTAGTTAAGAATAAGCCGTTGGTTTTATTTTGAAATCTCTGCGACTCGTATATGTGTGTGCACATGCTCTTGCTCTTCTCATGCGTGCACTCATTAGGGCTAGGGCTAGATCTGGGGAATAGCTTAGATCAGAGAAAAGGAGAGAATGCATGCGCGCTCATGCACGAATCGCAAAGCTGCCGAAAATAAAGCGGCAGCTCATACTTAACGACACCCGCATGAGCCATCTGCTGCTTACAGCTTATGATTTTCGTGGTAACTGCGATGTGCTTTTGGTGAAAAAAAAAACAACAACAGTCAATTGGGACTACAACAAATCTGGATTAATTTTTTCACATGCTTTAGTTACTGTTTGGAATGATTTGCCTCTTGATATTTGGAAAAGTAGCAGCATTTCATTGTTCAAGAATAGATTAAAAATACACTTTTTTAATATGGCCTTTATCGATGTGCCTAATATTGATTAGTATGCTTTAACACTGTATGATACAATCTTAATAATCTTTCAACAAGTCCTATTTTTCATTTTGTAATCTGCTATTTTTCTGCTTTTTCACCTGCTTTAGCAGCGAGTGCCCCTTAGTCAAATGCTGGCTTCTTGCTATCTCATCTCAAGGGATTGACAAATTGATTTTTATTATTAGTAGTATTATTTATATGCATTTCCAAAATTTGTAAATTTTGCAGATTGTGAAGTCATGAAATGCAAGCTCTAGGTATAGCTGGCAGCAATCCAATTCTTGTTTTTGCAGCAGACTCCTGAAAACAAAAAAACAACAATTGCAAGAGAATGCAAAAATTGTGGCTTCACGATACAGTAGCAGATGCAAAAATCGCATGTGCAAGCAATCGACGCAAGAATCATGGATTATATACTGCTACTGTATAGTAGGCTGACATAGTACAAGGTTTTATAACAAATGAGGCAGACAATTCGCAAAACAAAATATAAAAACAACACACCTCCGACCAAAAATTACTAGCTGCGTTATTTATGTTGCCACCATGTACTGTTTGGATTTTTTAAACAGACAAAGAAGTTGCATTGTATGGTAGCTTGTCAATACTAAGTCGAGATCCTATTATTATTAATGAATCAGGGGGCTGATGGCGCACAAAGTAGTTGGGGGCTCTCAACATATTTTACTAAAGTAAAAGATGGCATAGCTGATTTGTATGAATTTGCAAGTCGAGTAAACTTTGTCGGCATAATTTTGTGGCATGGTTTTTATGACGACCGTGATCGCATGATCTAGGTTTAACCGGCAGTTCCGCACCCTGGCCATGTTGCTGCGTTCCAGGTTAAAAATGTGTTATGATGACTAATATCTCTGCTTGGTGGTTCCAAACAACAGCAAATTTAATGGACAAGTATTTGTAGAAATCCCATCAGTCCAGTTAAACATTGGAAGACTGGAAACTCTTGTTTGCTTGAGGTGCAAATTCCTCCAAACACGAAGTAGTTAATGCAATGAAAACTGTGTGGATCATATAATAGTCAGCATCCAATGCAGTCCGGTAGCAGGAGATCAAATATGCACTTACAGCAACAGACAACAACAATCATAGACCAGAGTCTGATGGCAAATTAATGAGAGTCTTAGCGGAGTTCTCTGGCATTAGGTGATCTTCACAATTTTTTACCAAAATAATGGCCGTTAATCAACATGTTTGCATTAAATTGTAAAACTATTTTGTGGTAGGTAGCACCACCAACTACCGATAGGAAAGTTTTCCAAAACCTGCATTAACATAAAGATTAGCAAATTGAGCATTAAGTAAAAAATATACACACCACATAAATGCTTAAGGCACCTTGAAACATGTTATGAAAACCTGTTGCTATTACCACGTGTAATGCAGTAGTCGTGGTAAAAATTTGCACACTTTCAAAACAAAATGAAATTAATTGCCCCTAATGCCCCCCCTTAGTATGGCCCCGTACAATTTGATAAATTGATGACTTGAAAAGTTCATAGTTGTTGATAAAAAATATGGATCTGAGCATTAACCGAGCAAGATTGCGTCAGAAATCAATTTTTTCTTACGTACGGCTTACTCAACTATCGAGCAACAAATGCTAACCAAAAACGACATGCTTGAAAGACATTATTGTTCCAAAAAAGTGCATCACAAACTAAAATAACTTATTTATCATTTAATCTGTTAATGATCAAACATTTTCATTAAATGTCAACACTGATAATGATTGCTAGCATTCCTCCCTTTTGGATTTGTTGGTGTTCAGAGGTCGGTGCTTTTTTTTGTATTATTTATATTTTAAATAATTATTGTGAAATTGTGTGGCACTTTCAAAAGGGAGGACTGGTTTCCTAATCTCCTCCCCTAGCTGTGTCGATGTCTGTATCAATCTTTGCACTCCCTGAAAAGTTCTTTTCTTCCCAGCCCTGATCACAATGACATAGGGTATATACTGGGGTAGGGTTACTTTAGTCATTTAAGCTTGTGCTTTCAATATTTGTAAACGTCCATGTCAATAGGCTATGAATGAATATGAATACTTGCTTAATAATATCATATGATTAATGAGGATTACCAAGTAATCAACTTTTAAACCAATTAGTCAGTTATTAAATTTTTTCTGAGTATAATAATAAACCATTTTAGTAGTTTAGATAAAAATGAGTTGATGGACAGAAAGACAATCTGCTGCTGAAACAGAAGACGATGGTTGATTCTTGGTTTGGTAAAGTTAAAGACTGCAGTTTAGAAATTGATACCAAAGCTTCCCTGCTTAATGTTCTCTGGTTTAGCATTAAATTAAAAAGGAGTGATACTTCCATTGGCATCATGTGTTGTAGCAGGTGGGCAAGTGGCAGATCGAAGCTTTGGCTCTGTTGCCAAGAAGGTGAGGGCATTGTTTTACAATGATCCGGATCCGGTAATCTCGACGTTGTTGCATCCTTTGATAAGATGCTGTACAGTATAATGGTTATCTCTGCTTGGTGGCTTTGAACAAGCAGCAAATTCAGTGGACAAGAATTGAAAAAAATTCACAGAAACATTAGATCACTGTTGATTGTCGAAACTCTTATGCAAATACAGATTCCTCCAAACCTAAAGTACTTACTACAATGAAAAATAAACAGCCAATGAAGTCTATCCCCCTATGGATGGTAGTGGTTTTGAGTTTATTGCAGTTCAAAAGTATTTTGGATTTTTTTAAATTCTGAAACACCACATAAAGTTAATTGTGTCTGTTTATTATTAACCTTGAGTGTACATCTGATGCAAACATTCAGTTTCAAAAAATATCATCAAGTAATACATAAGGTACGGTATTCATACATTATTAGTGTTGGACAAAATCGGGAATTGACCATTTAGACAATGTTTGGCATAAACATTTTCGACATTTTTGCTCGGCGAATGCATTGATATACAACAGTTTTGGGAAACCTAAAGCAACATTTGCGTAACACGAAACGTCACCAGCAGTGGTGTAAATAGTAAGTTGAAATTTGTAAGGAAATAAAGTGCGAAGTATTAACCAATAAAAATACTTGAGTAGAAGTAAAAAAAACAGTAAATTTAGAAATGCTCAACTGTAAGTATTTCTAAAAGTATTCAAGCAAAATAAACAAACTTTTCAATCAAGATCATGACAATTGGTCAACTACCTTTACATCACTGCCACAAAGCACTTGGTCCTCTAATACCTCACTATCTCAAGAAGTCATGAATTAATACTTGTCGCAAGATTTTTGTTACTCCGTTCAAGACAATTAATTAAAAAGAACAACAACAACAGCTAAACTTCAAGATTTGAAAATTATGCCATGCAGAATTTATATGGAATCGGAATCGTTTAATAGAGTCTTTGCTCAAATACTCATTCAATGTCATTGTTTACATCACATGCTAAAAAGTACTAATCTAGTGTATCTACAAGATGGGCCAAAAGTCAAAAACCATAGCCAATTCAGTATCTTTGACAGTGATAAACTTTGTGGTTTAGTTAATCAAAATTATTGTGAATTAATAAATATTGTGTAATATACAAAGCTTTACATGCTAGCTATTAGCATGAAAGTATGCAAATCTTTCTGAAAATTAAGTGATATATCTTTTCTGATCTACTGCTATTTCCATGTTGTCTTATTGATGGTATGTTTTGATTGCCAAATGTTTCTCAGGATCTTCAAATGGTTTTATTTTTGAATCCAGTTAAGTGATAAAATTTTAAACAAATTTATCCTCATTGTGGTTAATGGTTACGACATGTGAGATAGCTGTCAGTTAAGAGTTACTACGCTCTTTATCAAAACTTGAAAAATGCCTAGATTGGCTATAAGCTGAAGTTATTAAAAAGAAGCTTTCACTTAACATTGGCTGTTTGCATTCATGGTAACTACTCAGTTTTCATCTCTCAGTGCTTACTTGTTAATTTTTGTGCTGTGTGTGCATTAAGTGATTTGAACTATGAAGTGCTAAATGTTTTGTGTTTTCCAGATTGTTTGTTGAACAAGCAATAATTTAGCTTTGTATTCCATTACAGATGTACTGTAATATCAACCAGTATCATACATTTTTGCTTGAAAGTATTGCTTGCCTTCCAATGCACTGTACTATTCTTAACATAATTCAAAGAAAATTTTAACTGGTTTAAGAAATGATGAAGAGCAACAGAGCTTTTGTGAGTGGTCCAAATGCTTCTCCTAAAATGACACTGACTCGAATTCATGAGCAGCAAATTATCAATCCTTTGAAAACCAGTTTTTGGAAAATTCTATGGTAAGTAACTTTAAAAAGCTAATCTCTAAATTGAGGGGGTGAAGCATCCAGCAATTGTGGTAGCTTATACTTTAGTTAAAATTAAAATATAATTTTTGAATTTTTTTGTTTTTTATTTTGCGGGCTGCGGTTGCAAAGATTATCAAGAAACACAAAGAGATATGCCCCCTAAAAAGTTGTAGAAAACCCTGCGTTTGTTCTTTCAACATGAATTGTAGGGAAAAAGAGAGACTGAATTATAGTATTTAGTATTATTATTCAGTCTCTTGTGATCTTCCAATGACATCCTATTGTGGTAAACCTTTTCTTTTCTGGAAGCTTAGGATGCGAAAGCAAACTCATGGTTTTTAAAAACTTTTTAGGGAGATATCTGTTTGTATTTGTTGAATATCTTTGCTACTGCAGCCCCAAAATGAGAACCAAAGTTTAAAATTATATTTTAATTTGAGCTTTTGTATTTGTAAACTACCGGAATTTGCTGGTTGCCCCCTCCCCCCTCTTTAATTGCTATAGATTATTTTGAATGCACTGCTACGTTTGTATTGTGACAAATATGCCTTAGTTGTCCATTTATGCTGGTATTTTTAGTAACTATCTGTTATCATTTAGTGATTAATTAAGAACTTAGCTTGTTTAAAAATGGTTTTGATGACCTGAACCTACTAAGAGCATGATAAATGATTGTAATGATGTAAGTAGAAATTTTGTGAGAAAAGATTTTTCAAAGAAAATTGCAGACACAAATGCTAGTGCAGAAAGTTGCATCAGAAGTCGATTACCCTTCATGCCTCTAATTTCTTTTTGTCGTATTATTCTGAACTCTTCCAACATGAATGCATTTTCAAGTTCAAGAACGTAAATCATTGTTGTGAACGAGAATATCTTGTAAACTGCAGAAATTAAAACTCTTGTGGTTTCATAAAGTATTTTTTAATGTTTTTCAGGATATGAAAAAGCGTAGAGAACAATCTTTCGGTGGTGGATGATGTCAAACTTTCAATAAAATGCTGTGCTATTCTACTGAAAAGATTTGTCAACTGAAAACGATACTATTTTTTGAATAAACACCGAGATTTCTCTAGCAGAAGACTTCAATATCAGAAAACAGTCTCAACTATTGTTCTGCCAATCAATTGACCAACGTGTGCTAAACGTTTAAGGATGCATGTGTTCATGTCAAAACTCGCCCAAATATCACAGTATTCGAGACGGTTTAGATTACGTATCAAATCTGTTATGATAGTTTTTAAATATTATTGTTGATTATTTAGTGGTGTCCTTTTTTCAAAACGCCGTAGCCAGCAGACGCATTGTACACAGTGCAGGCGTTTGTATTGATGTGAAACTTTCAAAAACCTTTGTAGCTCAGTCTCGGCAAGTGTTATTGCTTGTTTTGTATAAAAAAAAATCAAAAAGTTTGTCCGGATGTTAAAATAGGCGAACCGTTACAGAATATTTCATTATTTTGGAGTGAAAAATATATTAGCTCCACTCTAAAAAGAGGGAGTTTAATTTTCAATTGGGACCGGTACTTCGGTATCAATTTTGACAACGTACCAATACTTTGTACCCGATACTGCCCACCTCTGATAATGGATAATGTTTTCAAATTATTGTTTTCAATGAAACGTGCAAGATCGCTGCCTCAGGAGGCTCTTTTGTCATGGGTAAAACTCGGTAAATTGTTCTGAAGTTTTGTCAACCGTTTGCTAAGTACTTGGTATTTCGAATCAGGGCCATCCATCCCAGCTTACCTGAAAATTTTTGAAGAAATTCTCTGTATTGTGTTAATTATTACCGTAATTAATGTATTATTACCGTAAGTTTCCACTGAGTTAATTATTGCCGTAAGTTTCTACTGAGCTATTTTTCATTTCAAACTTCTTGTGTTTTCGATTTTCTTCATTTCAAATTTCTTCAAATAATTAAGTTGAACAAGACCTCATAGGCAAAGAATCAAAAAATGAAAAAAGTTTTTCTTCACCTTTTTCGCGATTTGCTAAGATTATATCTCTCACAAATGAAAGATATGGGGCAGGCAGGTGGAGGCTTTACAGAATATGAATGGTTTGGTGAAAACTGAAGTATTATGCCCGTTCTAAATCAGTATATCTTGATTACTTTGTAATTCTAGTTCGTGATGTATTGGGGGAAAGCTCAAATTTCGAAACCCCTGTTGTAATAGGAGTGTTTACACTTTACAGTCTTTGTGTAGCTATTCCAAAGTAAGCGTAATTTATTCTTGACGTGTAATGAGAAGTTCAAACGGGATGTGATTCTGCAGCCCCCATGTTCATCCAGAGAAAAGTTATTTAGGTTACCTCTCATTTATTAAATCAAAAACAGAAGAATGCAATCATATGAAACGTAAATTTTCAAGTATAATTTGGTGAAAGATATTTCTTATGTTTGCTTTTAAAGAGTCTTGGTAAGGGATTTTAAATTTTTGGTGGGATGTTGTTCTAGGTTTTGACTTCTTGATCTTTAATGCATTATTAAAGATATTTCTTATGTTTGCTTTTAAAGAGTCTTGGTAAGGGATTTTAAATTTTTGATGGGATGTTGTTCTAGGTTTTGACTTCTTGATCTTTAATGCATTGTTGAGATTGAGTGGTCGAATCTCTGGGACTGCATAAGTTATTACGTTGTGGGTCGGATACTCTGGTAGCGCATAAGATTTTTTTTTGTTTGTGAGAAAATTTCGATGGAAGGTTATCAGTAAATTAAGTCTGTTCCTTTTAAAGTTTGTGGGTGTGCTCCCTGAATTAAATTTAATACTCTGTACGACTTGAATTTATATTTTAAGTTAATTGCCATAAAAGGAGAGTAAGATTACTGTTGAATTATCAGTAGGCTTACTATTGCATAGTTATGACTTACTGCATATAACAATGTTTTCATTGTCTTTTTTTGAACTTGTATATGGTGCTTATTTTTTTGCAGCAGTTGATTACTATGTTTATTACACGGTGCTTGTTGTTTTTTTTTTTTTCTGGTAGTGCATGAGGAGATTTTTTTTGTTTATTTATTTATTTTTTTGTTAGTGAGAAATTTTGGATGGAAGGTTATCAGTAAATTAAGTCTGTTCCTTTTAAAGTTTGAGGGTGTGCTCCCTGAATTAAATTTAATACTCTGTACGACTTGAATTTATATTTTAAGTTTATTGCCATAAAAAGAGAGTATGATTACTGTTGAATTATCAGTAGGCTTACTATTACATAGTTATGACTTACTGCACGTAGCAATGTTTTCATTGTCTTTTGAACTTGTATGCGGTGCTTTTTTTCGCAGCAGCAGCAGTTGACTACTATGTTTGTTACCCGGTGCTTGTTGTTTTTGGCTTGTTTTTGCTTGCGCTGTTCTTACCGCCATTTGCTTTAGAATTGAAGTATGAAGTGGGAGTGTGGATGAAGCTGACTTGATGAGCACTGCTCTTTCGCTTCATCCACAGTATGCATAGACTGTGCTTTCGCATTGTTCAGCTTTTACAGATATCATTGTGTGCCTCTTGTGCAGGCTGAAAGAATAAACTACTGATACTGTGAAATTTATTTTTACCGGACAACTTTTTGTACTGCGTCATGTGTATTTTTCAGTTTATAAATCCGGCAATAAATTCTTGATGCAATGATTTTGTAAATTGCTAGTTTCAGAGTTCGTGCATTCAAATCGGAGTAATTTTGCAATTAGATTTATTCCGCTCCCTTATTTGTTTAACCACACTAACTTTGGATTTCTATTCGCTGTGCAACATCACGACGGATGGACTGTTGGGCTTCTAATGAGAAATGAGCGTTAATTATTTTTATCAAAGAGCACTCCACACGCGATACCCCCTGAGCCCCCCTCTCGTAGGCCCTGGAAATAGTGATAGCCGTGGTGATAATGTAATTGACAAAGTTCGTTGAAATGCAGTTATTTAAAGCAAGCCAAGTCGATGTGATGAATATGAACAGCAGTTTTAGTCTAATTTGCAGTCTCGTACGGATTTGCATTGGCCGAGAAGGTAAAGGCGTTTGTTTTACTACGATCCTGATCGCTTGATTTGGGTTCGACTCGCACCCTGGTCACGTTGTTGCGTCCTTAAATAAGATGCTTTACGATAATTATCTCTGCTTGGTGGCTTCGAACATGCAGCAAGTTTCGTGGACAACAATTGGAAGAAATTCACAAGATCATTGGATCACTAAAAACTCCTAAGCGGATTCCTCCAAGCTCGAAGTAGTCATAGCAATGAAAAGTGCGCGGATTGTCCACTACTTAGCCTCTGACGATGTCCGGTAACACGAGGATATATATGCGCTACAAACAAAGCATAAGCATTGTATTGGTCATCAGAGTGAGACAGAGATAGTCGATTTTTTGAACAAAAACAGCTGTAATTTATCTGAAAAAATTGAACATGGATGCCTGATTTTTTTTTTGTTTTGTACAATAATTACACAAGTTGCCTTGGTTTTTTATTGCATTTAGTTCATGAAGAAGCCACAAAAGGTCGTATGGTATGTGTCGTTCACCGGTCAATATGATGAAAACTGATTAACCAGTGTTATGACTGAGAAATTAATAATCTTTTGACATATGATAAGCTCCGCTCCGCTTCATCTCGCAGAACATGCTAAAACCTTGACACCAAGTTCAATGTCCATTGGTGATCCTTTTCTTTGGTAATTAAAAAAAATTTTGGGTGTATTATAAGGCAGTAGAATTGAAGATTTATTACTAGTGGGTGGGTTCAAAAACTTTGAACGTATTACTAATATTTACTATCATTTACATGTCTTTCCCTTCTCCCGCTAAGTGTTGTGTAGTCGGAAACATTATTTCTTAATATTCGAGATTCAAGATTAAATACAAAAAAAAAAGCTGAGCCGAAGCGTTCGTAATTGTGTACGGGTTCCTCAAATCACAAACCTGTGAACCAATATTTGTTAATGCAAAGAAGGACAGCAAAAAATTGACTTCGGTTCCAAAAAGGGCTATCATCAGTCAAAAAAAAATCGATAAAGGTGTGACCTTTTTTACATTTAGACTGATGATGTTCCATTTTGGAGCTGAAATCGATCTCCTATCACTTTACAATATTTTAAGGTAATTGGACGTCCATGAATCTGCAATAATTTTTTAAAATCTGAAACAGACGCAAGCAATTGCCAAAGCAACTTACAGTACTTCACATTTAAGGAAGATTCTTCAATTCATCAAAAATGAATTTGTGTTACCCTGATTCTTAATAAAATTTGAGAACAAATCAAGATCAAAAAATTAGTCTGAAAATTTATAAGTAAAGCCAGCAGCCTCAAACTAAATTTTATGACTTTTCAAATTTTCTTGCAGAATTAGCAACACGATGTTTACTATTCTGCAAGAAGTTCTGCAAAGTCATCCTATTCTGGTCTCGTGAAAGTTTAAAATGCCTGGTTGCCTATGGTACGGAGTCAAACGGACTAAATATACCGTATATATGCTGTTAAGGGGAATAGTAGAAGCTTTTTTTTACCCCAAGTAGTTCTCATTTCTTCATTAAAAACGATCTTGAGCAGTACCTCTTTAATGGTTTTGCTGCTATGGGGCTGTGATCGTTGTGTTGAAACAAGAGTGTATTAATTTTATCTATAAATTATAAAAATTACACGCAAAACCACACGATTTACTACCTAACGTTTTAACGAACTTTCAAAATGCTGTACGGGGACTTGTAGCTATAGTTCATGTACAGATTTTGGAAAAATTTGAAACTGCTTAACTTACACTGGTTTATAATATTTCATTTAAAAAATACTAGAGGGAGGCAAAAACGTTTCAGGGGTCGACTTATATCATGCAATTACTATGCATGCGCATTAAGTTATATAAAAATAATATTATTGCTGTTTCTCTAGAATGCTTGAATGTTTTTTTCCTTTAAATTTGTTGTTCGTTTATTATTTTTTTGTATAATGATTTTTTTTCGTCCTTTGTTTAATTTGGTTTTTTGAAATAATTATTTTAATATTAAGAATCAGAGGTGGAGTCGAGGACATAGGGCTTGAGGCCAAGGCGAAGAACACAAAAATATCCAAGGCCAAGGACAGGAATGCTCAGGCGCGTAGCTAGGAATTTGAAATGGGGGGCTGTTTTGGAGGCTGGAAGCAACATCAAACGATCTTGATCCAGATTTTAATCGGTCTTCACTCAGATTGAGCTGATTTTTCTGTCCAAACTTTTGTGATCGTCAAAAAAAAAAACGGTCTTCAGCCAGGCTCAGTTTGTCTGGTCGTAATCACATCAGGTCCTTGACCACTTCTTATCGCCAATACCATTGGGGGGGAGGCTATTCTGTTTTCTGGGCAAAATCGGCCTTAAAAATGCTAAAAACGGGGTATTTTGCATACTCTTCAGGCCAATATAAATTTTTAAGGCAATCTCCTACAAAGTTCTTCAAAATTTTTTTTCAGGCGATCTCCAAAAAAAGAACACAAAAAAGGTCTTCGAAAATTTTCCGAAAAGTTTTAGGCGTTTTCCAACATAATTTTAACGATTCAAAAAATAGTACTGTTTTTTTGAGGACTTGAGGCTTCGAGGCCAAGGGTAAAACCAAGGATTTCAAAATGTGTCCTCGAGTACTCCACCTCTGTTTAGAATACAAACCAAATCTTTTATTATACTCGCTGTAATACGCCGGAGCGTGCAACGAGTTGGCTGGGCCCATCCGTCCTCATTGCGCCCAGACAACCCAGCTCCTTTCGAAGAAATGTCGCAGCGGTGGCTAGCTGTTGGCGGCACTGTGTCCGATTGGACCGGCCCGAGATTTGAACTTCTGACCTCCTGATCCAGAGACGAACGCGTTACCGCTCGACCAATATAATAAGTCGCTAATTTTGAATCGAAACAAAGAGTAAGTTACTTATTCCATTAATACAAAATCTATGCTAAGTAAACCCATTGCTGTTTCGTTTACAATATTAGATATGAATAATTACCGGCCATAAGTTGGTCGAGCGGTAACACGTATGTGACTGAAGAGGGAGGTCTGAGGCTCAAATCTTAGCCAGCGGCTCGCTATTGCTTCAATATTTCTTCGAAAAGAGCTTTGTAGCCCTAAGGCGCATTGACGCGGAGATGGACCCCGCAAACTCGTTACATACCTTGGCATAATACTGCACAGCAAGAATATTTAAAGTTTGGTTTATTAGTAATGATGAACTAAGACGTATGTTCCAAATCTTTACTTTAGCATGGATTTTGTTCATTGCATACGATAGTTTATTGGCTGGGAAACAATATAATAGGACAAATATGTCGTCAATTGAGCATGAAAAACAGCTAAATCATGAATTTTATTTCGTGAAATAGGATTAAAAAGTAACGACGTAAGTTCATGTTGAAACGTCTCGTATTAAATAGAATGTTTTGTTATATCTTGGCTTTGTTTTTTTCAAGCTTTTCTCGTTCTGTTTTTAAATTTCATGCTTTAATTTTGGCTAAAAAGAGCTGATTAGTCGAAAAAAAACTACGACAAAAAGGGATGCCATTTAAGTTGCTCTAAAATTTTCAAATTAAAAAAATTGTTCTTTTTCCTTAAAGTTATCTTTTTTATTGAAAACTTTTTTTTATTAAAATTTCGTTTTTTCTGGTTTACATTTTGTAGTGATTTAAAAATTTAGCGTTCAAAAAAAAGTACTGAAAAGCTACATCATACTATTATGGCTACAATTGTCTATGCGCATACCGAATTATCATATCGAGAACTAACAGGAGAGAGGTTGATTAATACATACACTTAACGAAATGTCTCACAAGTTACCAGCAGGGCTTCTTGATATTCGCATTTTCATAAATTGAAATCAATGAACGAAAAAGCTACAGTACTATAAAAATCAAGCTGCTAAAAGTTGCACGTATCTAATTTGGCAAATCATCTTGGGCAACGAAGCAAAAAGAAAAAGGTTCGATATTCGACTCAAGTCGCTATTCGTGGTGCACCTAACCGTTCAGACTCGAAAGCAGGTAGCTTAAAATACCAACTTTGGAAGTTTGATCAAACCGAGCTGGATTCGAACCCGAGTCTACCTTAATTTAACATCAATATTCGTGCGTGCAATGTTTTTTGATCAAAATAATTAACGCTCATTTCCCATTAGAAGCCCAACAGTCCATCCATCGTGATGTTGCACATAGCGAATAGAAATCCAAAGTTAGTGTGGATAAACAAATATGCGAGCTGAATAAATCCAATTGCAAAATTACTCCGATTTGAATGCACGAACTCTAAAACTAGCAATTTACAAAATCATTGTATCAAGAATTTATTGCCGGATTTATAAACTGACAAATACACATGACGCAGAACAAAAAGTTGTTCGGTAAAAATAAATTTCACATCCCGTTTGAACTTCTCATTACACGTCAAGTATAAATTACGCTCACTTTGGAATAGCTAGACAGATATTGTAAAGTGTAAACACTCTTAAAGGCGGTGAATCATCCAGCCAATTCCGGTGGTTTACTATGGCTAAAATTGAACTATAATTTTTGATATTTTTTGATTGGATTTTGGGGTTACGGTTGCAAAGATTTTCAACAAATACAAAAAGATATCCCCCCGAAAAAAGTTTTTGGAAACTCGAGTTTTGTTCTTCCCGCCAAAACCACAGTAGGCCTAATAGTTTAGAGAACAAACAAAACTCAGAGTTTCCAAAAACTTTTTTGGGGGCTATCTTTTTGTAACAGCTGAATATTTTTGCAACTGCAGTCCCTAAATTAAAACAAAAAATACCAAAAATTATAGTACAATTTTAGCTATTGTAAACCACCGGAATTGGCTAGATAATTCACCGCCTTTAACAATCATTACAAGGTGTTACGAAATTTGAGCTTTCCCCCAATACATCATGAACTAGAATTACAAAGTAATCAAGATGTACTGATTTAGAACGGGCATAATACCCTATATCTAGCCCTATATAAGTATATACCGGTAACCTTAATTACGGTACCAGTAGTGCAGGAATGACAGGAGAGAGCATGTGCAGTCATACACAGGTCTGAAGTCACAGAGCTTCTGTGCAAAAAGTGGATGGCTTAAACTTAAGGATACGTGATTTTTTTAGGGGATAAGTTGAATTCAGTTAGGGTACCGTACTTTAAATCTTTCGAGGTACTGGGTAGGAAGGCAGATTGAATTAGCCTATTCTACCACAAATACTGGGACATCTTTGGAGAGATCCAACACACAAAGATATCAGATGTGTCCAAGTGCCTTAGGCTACTCTATCTGAAGCTGTAGACACGGGTTCAATTCCCGGTCGAGTCAAACCAAAGACTATAAAAATTGGTATTCACAGCTCCCCTGCTTGACGTTCAGCAATTAAAGGGACAGTGTGAAGCCTCCATCGTGTGTGGTAGACAGATGGGCAGGTGGCAGCTTGACTCGAAGACCGAAAGGTCCTTTTGCCGTCTCCTGGCCTAGGCAACTTGGTGAATAAAATGTAATTACAATTATCTAGGGCATGGACACCTTCAATACCAGATACTACAACAGGAGCAATTGCTCTGAGCTCAACTTCGAGTTACATCCACAACTGCCACACTGTCAGTTAGAAAAAGACAGAAATGCTAAAAAATCCCGGTACCATCACATCATTAATTTTTTGCTACAGTATTCATTTCTAGCAGGCCTACATTGTTTTGCTTTCTCACCCTGCCGCTTTGGAAGATATGCTGGTGACTTTCAGCATTATTTTAAACGGGTGACTGTACTGGTAGCAACTGAACATTAATAAATTGGTAAATAAATATGACGATGAACAACTGAGTAGGCCAACCATATTGATAATGATATTGTTATTAATCAAGTGTTTTATAAACAAAACTGAACTAAATTCCCCAGAAAGTATCTTGCCTTAGCCTACTAGCACTATAGATTAATACCAGTAACTAATCCTGAATTATCCAAACGATTATGCGTCACTATCGAGGAATTGAACCCCAACCCTCAGCTCTTCCTGACCTGTCTGTCCATCAAGGTAATCTGAATTAATATGAACCTTCTGCAAAAGTTGGAAACAAGTGACACGCTTGAGCAATCACACCGGCCAATCAGAAACGAGCTTTCTCTTTTTTCTCGTGATTTGTACTTTCTCTGCATTAAATGCTAATCCAGTGTACCTTAAGGTACGAACGTGTACACGTTTTCTGCATTTGAAAGCCGAAGGATTAACGTACTTTTTTGCATTAAGAAGCCTTGATCCAAAACTAATCGGGTGAAATAATTGCAACACAAGTGCTATATCGCAAGTAAAATAGCTGCGCCGTATAAGATAATAGCGGCGCAAGCGCCCACCTCTGTGTATTACCATATGAACATTGCAATTTAGGAGCCGGTTATCATTTGGAAATGTTGGGGCACATTATTATCAGCATCACATTCGAGCCAATCAATAAGTAAAGGTTTAATGTGTAAGTGTAGGGGTAAGCTATATAACCTTGAAACTGTAAAATAAATATAATCAACCAACAATGCATATCCTATTAAAGTTCTAAAAATAAATATCAACAAACGGGCAGACACAAGATTAAACTTTTTGCTTTAACAATTACTGTTTGGGAACAGTGGATGGGTACAACTGACAAGGTAACCTACCTATCAAATAAAATACAAATATTCCACAGACAATCACTTACAATTCCTGACTGTTTTGACTTGGATGGAATGGGTGTTTGTTAAGTATGAGCCGTACGCTTTTTTTTTTGGTAGTTTTGCGACTTATGTATTAGCGCTTTTTCTTTCTCGCTGATCGAAGCTATTTCCCAAATCTAACCCTAATCCTAATGTGTGCACGCATGAGCGAAGAAATAGCACGCGCGTGCTTATACAGTCATGCACGGGTCACAGAGCTTCCATAAAAAAGCTGAGGGCTTATACTAAACGACATCCCACTGTTTTGACTTGACGATAATTGCAGATTAAAAATTATTTTGTACTGTGTTACAAATGTAATACGTACAAAAAGTCAAACATTTAATTGTAGCAAAAAACTAGTTTGCCAAATGCTCAAATGTTTCAATTTCACATTTCAAAAATAGCTTCTAGTACTGTTTTGCTGTTTCAAAGATCTAAACTTAAGTACAGTTACAAAACAAAAGTGAAGAATCTCAACTACTGTAACTATCTAATCTGTAATGAATTTTAATAAGGCACGCAGACATTTAGCACTTCCTAAAATTTTCATTGGGTGGAATAATTTTAACGTCATTGCTGAGGTCTGAGGTGGTTGATTTTGAAAATGAAAGCACCAGCACACATGGCTGACATGGATTCTACAGCCAACTACAGGTTAGTAAAAAAGCTTCAAACTTCCATAAACTAAGCTATATTTCTGCAATGCAAAATACATTTTTCAGCCCAATTTTTGAAATATATCATGCATGTAATGAAGTGCATCATGCATTCGTATAGCCTAGTGGAGCATGGAGTCAGTCATTGCAGTTTGACTGACTCTTAATGAAACATCTAATATACTAGTAGGCTATTTAGGCAGCATGACTTTTGCAACGCTTCTTCTACCATTCTTGCTATTCTTATCTATTCTCTTCTTCATTTTAGCAAAATTGGTGCTGAAACCTTTGATTTCAGATTTACATTACTGTACGGGTTAGCAGAAATTACAGAATTTCCATTTTCCAAAACACCTTTTTGACAAGTTATGGTCTTGTTTTTGATTTTTGCGTTTGTTTTTAACTAGAGCACGTTATAGGCACACATTTTAGAGATTGAAAAGCATATGGCCTACCGTATCAGGCAGGCCATATTTTAACATTATAACTGGGGGGAAATTGCCCCCCCAGTGAACTTTTTTGCACTCCCCCAGTAAAAATTTTTAGAGCTTATGTTAATGACTTTGTTTAGATGAACAGTACACCGGCAGAGCTTGTCAAATTAAAATATTTTTGATATATGGTCAAAATATAAGAATTAACAGAGGTGGAGTCGAGGACACGAGGCTCGAGGCCAAGGCCAAGGACACAAAAAAAATCCGGGGCCAAGGCCAAGGACAGCTTTTCCGAGGACAGACACTCTCGAGGCCAAGGACAGGAATGCTCGAGGCCAAGGCCAAGGACCAAGGACACAAGCGCAAGTGCTCTCCAAAAAAAAAAGTTCTTCACAAAAATTTTTCAGGCGATCTCCAAAAAAAAAGGTCTTCACAAATTCTTTTCAGGCGATCTCCAAAAAAAAAATAAAAAAGAATGATGTCTGCACAAAAATTTTTCAAGCGATCTCCACGAAAAAACGTTTTCCAAAAAATTTTTCAAGCGCTCCGCAAACTTTTAACAATTCAAAAAATAGTGCTGTCCTCGAGCCGAGGACAGGCCAATTTTAGAGGACTTGAGGCCTCGAAGCCAAGGACTTCAAAATGTGTCCTCGAGGCCAAGGACGTCCTCGAGGACTCCACCTCTGAGAATTAATTTGTGCTCAATATAAGAATTAAGGAGGATAAAAAAAATAGACAATGGGCATCTACAAAATTGTGCTTGCATAATGCATATGTTGCATGGTCTTTAATAAAGAACGCCTTGCTTGTAATAAAAACAGTAGTTAAAGTGTTAGACCATGAGCAGCAAGACAAAAGTTCCTGCTGGTATAAAAGCAATATCAAAATTTTTCAGTCCAGTGCCACCAAAGGTCAACAGACGAGGACAGCAGAGCTTGCAAGAAGAAAATGCGTCAACCTCGCAGAAAAGTGCAACGAGCGTTCAAGAAAATACATCAAGTTTAGAGGGCAATAATAATGCTGCACCAACTTCGCTCGAGAACGTAACTGTTGTTTCGGAAGAAAGAGCAACAACTGATTCCTCTATTGGCTTGGAAGAAAATGCAATCGATTTACAAGATACTGCAGCAATTGCAGAAACTAGCAGTACGGATAGAAGGGAAAACACAAGCTGGGTTGAAAACTCTAAAGCAACTGAGTGGAATAAGTCCATAAAACTTACACAACTATGGCTACAATCTCGTCACGAATGCTTGAAGTTCTACAACGACGCACAGGGTCAAAGAAAACGATTGTTTGTAAAATGTCTTATATGTGAAGAATTTGAATTTGAAGCTAAAAAGTATCTAAGAAATGGTGTGGTTCACTTGCTAGGGGGTGTCGTGCTGATTCAAAAAAGAAATTAATGGATGTTGTGGATCATCTTTAATCTCAACCACATAAAAAGTCGTCGGATTATAAGCAATTAAACCGTCAATGAAAGTCACAATCAACTTCTCATCCATGGATACACTATTTGACGAAACAGCGTGTGGAAACGGTTGAAATGCTTATCAAATTGTCGATTGATGTATACAATGACAGTCTTCTTCTGACCCCTACTGCCTTTTCTTGGCCAGAACGATCATTGGCTAGTTTGCACAGTGACCAACTATTTTCGTCTTTCAGAGAAAATGGCTTTGATCAACAGTTTGAAGAGTTCAAACAACCAGGCTCTGTTTTACACTACAGAGACCCTGTGATATATGCTGAAATGCTTAAATCGAAGGAGAGCTTCAGAGAAAAGTTACTTCGAATCTGGTTAACGCAGCAGTTGCTTGGGCCATTCAGGTAGATGGCAGTTTGAGCCGGACAATGAGAGACAACAGGTTTTTGAGTGCTCGTATTATTGATAAGGATCTCAACATGAAAACAGTTTTTTTGTCTGTAGATATCCCCCAAGCTAGAGGTGCTGAGGGTCTTCTGGAAATAGTGAAAGCCATAATAAATTCATTCGGACTTGACCAATCGAAACTTGTGGGTGTAACTACTGATGGCAAGTCAGCAAATACTCGACGTAGAAACGGATTTCGGAAGTTGTTGCGTACTTACCTTGATCGTGATATTTTTTACTTTTGGTGTGTAGCTCAACGATCAGATCTCTCTGTAAAAGACATGGAGCATGATGTTCCCGAACTCCAGCTGTGGAAAGCGAACGTATTGGGGGTGGCAAGTTACTTCAGAACAAGCAAAAATCATAAAGCTACTCTTCTTACACTGTTTCCTGATGCACATGAATTTCCAGCGTATTTTGAAGTTCGCTTTGCTGAGCATTTGGTTAATGTAATCGAAGCAGTGCTGCATAATCGAGATGGCTGCATTGAAGTTTGGAAACAAATTTCTGCTGAAGGAACACGACATGAAAAAGCAAATGCTGGTGGTTTTTTGCGTAAGTGGACTACCGAATCGAATCAAGTCTGGCTCACTGCCTTGATGGGTGATGTTGCTAAAGTTTTTAAACTTGCAAAGGAATTTTCAAAGTGATTACCATATATTAACCGATGTAATCACTTGCCGTGACACCGCTATACAAAAGCTTGACCTTATGTCGAATGCCCCTTACCCAGGAAGATGTAAAGAAAAATATCTTGAGGACAAAAAAAGGGCAATGCAAGAGTCCGAAACTGATGATGAAGTGGAACCAATTCCAAGTCACACCCGTTTCAATGCTTTTGTTTCTTTTTTTAGAAGTAGAGAGGCCATTCGCGTGGAAGTGGTCATGGCAGCTAAGAATTACATGACTCAGCGAATGAATATTGAACAAGAAGAGCTCATTCAGAAATGCATTACTTTGCTTTCTGCAAAAACTATGAACGATTTTGTTTCTCACGGACTGGCAATTGTGAGAATGTTATTTCCAGGAGAAGTTGAACAGTTTTCGGATGATGTGTGCAATTATTGGCCGATGATACACGATGTTGAATTCTTACCCGAAAACACGGACTTTGGCACAATGCTATCATGGCGACTAAGAAAACTATGTCACGTTACTCGCAACAGCGTGACTTTAAATAAGTGTCTGATGGCTCTACTTGTTATGGTACCGCACTCCATGCAAACCAAAAGAATGATTTCTGTGTACAACAAGATTGTTACCCCCAACCGACAAAGCATGCACATAGATACAGTAAAGTCAAGGATGCTCACTGCTGTTAATGGTATTGGCACAGCTACTGTAAGTATGACCCAAGGGAAGCAGTTGGAGAGTTTTTAAAGAGAAAAGACCGCCGACAGAGAGAGCCTGATTGTGATTTGTACAAAAAACGTCAATATGTTGCTAAATTTTTTCCCTAATTTTATAAAAAAGTACTAGTTTTGGCAAGCGGTGTGATGAGATGATTGTGAAATGTGAATAGTATTCAAGCAAACACTAAAACGTGATCCGTATATAGTACCTTTCGGCTCATGACTGTCATCAAAGCATAGAGATGGATGTTTTTGAAAAGTTAATGCTATTGAGTTTTGACTATACTCTTTGCAGCTTTGTATAAAAGTTCACATTTACACATTCGATTCACTATATTCTAGACTTTATTTTTGGGAGAATTAAATCAATCAGGTTGCTGTTTCAGCTAACAATCCTTATTTATTATTACTTATTTATTTATTTATATCAGCCTATCCATACAATTCTTTTGGAGATCATGGAATATCAGTTATTAGCTACCCTCCTTTGCGTTGTTATTGCAACTATGGTGATAATGTACTTGTACAAAAACATTACAGTAAATCTCAGAGGTGGAGTCGAGGACACATGGCTCGAGGCCAAGGCCAAGTACACAAAAAAATCCGGGGCCAAGGCCAAGGACAGCCTTTCCGAGGACAGACACTCTTGAGGCCAAGGACAGAAATGCTTGAGGCCAAGGACCAAGGACACAAGCGCAAGTGCTCTCTAAAAAAAAGGGTCTTCACAAAAATTTTTCAGGCGATCCCCTCCCCAAAAAAAAAGATCTTCACAAAAATTTTTCAAGCGCTCCACAAACTTTTAACAATTCAAAAAATAGTGCTGTCCTCGAGCCGAGTACAGGCCAATTTTAGAGGACTTGAGGCCTCGAGGCCAAGGCCAAGGACTTCAAAATGTGTCCTCAAGGCCAAGAACGTCCTCAAGGACTCCACCTCTGGTAAATCCATATATTTGATAGTAATATCTAAAGCAAAAAGCCAATTAATAAGCAATTCAATTACTATTAACTTTAATTTTTTGAAAGATTCTATGTATCTTTCTAATTGGATAATTAAGCAAGTTTTCTTTCATTCTTTGCAAACATGGTACTACGAAGTTTGGATACTGCAAAGTGCGGACACCTTAGGCTTAGTTTATGGTGTGGAGTTTATCTATTGCTCTCCATAAGTTTGCTTGGTTGCCATTGTGCTGATATCTTATTTCTGCTGTACCCTTTCTGAGTATTAGTCTTTTTAGTGGATAAGCTCTAACAGCTATACAGAATATTTTATTGCAAGTCTCTTTTGAAATTTATGAAGACTACTAGTTTGTGAATTTATAGGTCTTAAAAATACCAGAACAATTAGCAAGTACAGTAGAATTATTTTTTATCTCTTAAAGTTAGCCTAAGAATCATAATTGGGATACTTACACGATTACAATACTAGATGGCGTATTGGTGGATTGGGGTATGTCTCTGAAATGGTAGACTCTGGTTTAATTTCGGGTCTGGTCAAGGACGAAAGACTTTGAAATATAGTATTCGCTGTTACACTACTTGGTGCTCAGCATTTTAGTGTAACCTTGGAGAGTCTCTTCAAGTGATTTACTACCAGATTCTAGTGTAATTTTGGCAGGTCCTATAATCAAACCACCCTAACTACCGATATATGGTTGGTCCTCTTCCTTAGAATTACAGAGTGAAGCTTAAAGTGAAATCTGAGGTACTTGAACAAACTCAGATGTCAATAAAAATACCTAAGATGTGTTGCTGTGGTGGTCTGATAGTCATTCTCTGGAGTGACGTTGTCGGAGACGACGGGTGGGGCTTTAATCTTATACCTGTAGCATAAAATTGCCCGCCCAGTGAAAAGTCGTTAAAATATGCTCTGGTATCAGGTATACCTGTATACATCTTACTTTAGGTCTATTACAGTTACAGTACACAGCCTGCAGTACTACGTACAGAAATAGGCTAACATTACCTGTTGCTGCTATAAGATATAATGCGACTCTGAGAACAAAACTCGCTAACGACAAAAGAATAATAAAATTTAATTTCTCTTACCCAGTTACCCGCATCCCGAATCCCACAAAACGTAAAAGTAGCGTTAAATGGTGATGGTGCAGACCTCACCCAGAGTCCAGACGATTACCGTACCTCACAGCCAAGTTAATTTTTGAAGAGGCAATTAATTTTCAAAAAGCACTAGTCAAGCGTGACCAAAGTATTTTACGGAATAAAAAGGAAAACTCTCAAGTAAGCACAAATTATTGTGATTGAAAACCAAAGTTGACGATGACTATGACAATAAGCAGAGGTGGAGTCGAGGACACGAGGCTCGAGGTCAAGGCCAAGGACACAAAAAATCTGAGGCCAAGGACAGTTCTTCCGAGGACAGACCCTCTTGAGGCCAAGGCAGAAATGCTCGAGGCCAAAGACCGATGACACAAGCGCAAGTATTCTCCAAAAAAAAAGGTCTTCAAAAATCTTTTTCAGGCGATCTCAAAAAAAGTCTTCAAAATTTTTTTCAAGCGTTCTCCAACAAAAAACGCCATCTAAAATTTTTTTCAGGCAATCTACAAAATTTCAACATTTCAAAAAAAAGTGCTGTTCTCGGGCAATTTTCGAGGACTTGAGACCTCGAAGCCAAGGACTTGACCTTCGAGGACAAGGTCTTCAAAATGTGTCCTCGAGGCCAAGGACGTCCTTGAGAACTCCACCTCTGACAATAAGTTTAAGAAAAATTTACCCAAAATGCAAAATTAAAAGAAAGTTCAACGAATATACTAGCGAAATAGACCGAGCAGGCATTGGTAAATAGGCAGGTAGACCAGAGAAGTTCATTGGTTGCAAAGAAGAATAGTGGTCATTCACAGCTCAGTCAGAACATAAGCTCTTCATTAGTTTATGAAGAGTCTAAAGTCAGACGGCCGAATGGATATCATCTACCTTTGGGGTTAAAGTCATGAGTTCGATACCGAGTCGGAGATACCAAACTAAACACAACAAAAAATGATAATTCATAGCTGCTCTGCTTCAAGCTCAAAATTGAGGGGAGTGTGTGGTGAACAAACCCAAGTGAGCAAGTTTACTTGTTGTGCCGCAGAGAAATACCCTTAAATAGATTCCTCGCTTTTAAAGGAGAAGAATCATCCAGCCAATTTCGGTGGTTTACAATAGCTAAAATTGAACTATAATTTTTGATTTTTTCTGTTTTAATTTTGGGGCTACGGTTGCAAAGATATTCAACAAATGCAAAAAGATGTCTCCCGAAAAAAGTTTTTGGAAACTCTAAGTTTTGTTTTTCCCGCCAAAACCACAGTTCTCTAAACTAATAGGCCTACTGTGGTTTTGGCGGGAAAAACAAAACTCAGAGTTTCTGAAAACCTTTTTCGGAGGATATCTTTTTGTATTTGTTGAATATCTCTGTAACCGCAGCCCCAAAATTAAAACAAAAAATATCAAAAATTATAGTTCAATTTTAGCTATTGTAAGTCACCGGAATTGGCTGGATGATTCACCGCCTTTAAGTGGTTGACCATAAGCAGACAGATAGCAGGTGGTAGCCAGTAGCGTACGCAGGATTTTGGAAAGGGGGGGCCCGGGAAATTCCGAAAATCTGAGAATAAGAAAGTCCTGAATGAAAATTTTTACATCCATAATCAGCCCGTTTTTCCTGTCGAAAGTCAGGTGAGGAGGAAAATGAACAAAAAAAAAGGTCTTCACTCAAATTTAGTCCGGATTTTGGCCCAAAATTAGGTGAAGATCCAAAAAAAAGTCTTCGTCTACTGTTTGTGTTCTCAAACCTTTTGCCCAAGTTACAAAAGGGAGGGGGCATGCCGCAATTTTGCATACTATTCTATGCTAATTATACTATCCTGGCGACCCAAAGGGGGGCCATGGTTCAATGCCCCCTCCCCCTAAATACGCCCCTGGTGGTAGTTTAACTCGAAAACCCTTGGTACTTTCGCTCTCTCTTGACTGAGGTGACTCAGCAAATAGTGCATATAAACTTAAGTTTCATAATATGAGAATGTCATAAAGAAAGATATCGATGGAAGATACAAGCAATACACAAAACCAATTTTTTGCCTTAAAATAGGGAATTTATGGAGAAGAATTAAAATTACATTGACCAAAGACTGAAGTTTACTAATTATTTTATGTGTTTGGTTTGTTTGTTTTTTTTACTCCAATACTCCTTTAAAGAGCAACTGCGCTTGCTGACACATAGGACGTAATCCAGGGTTGCCACAGAAACTTCAAAATCAAATTCCAGAACTTTCCAGGACTTTTTTAGGTTATTTTCCAGAACTTTTACAGGACTGTTTAAAGTTCTTTTTACAGGTCTTTAAATTCAATTTTGACTACTACTCTTTCATGCACCTACTTTTTCGTGCTAGTGATTGACAAAAATTTTTGATGTAACGCACTTGCATTCCTAGTACTGACTACTAGCCAGATGCAAAGCCAGAAATTTGCAACGTGAGGGCTGTGCTTCTAGGTTGCGGGCGGAGCCCCCGGTAGCCAGAAGCCATTGGGGGTCTGGGGTCAAAGCCCCCAGCCTTCAAAGATTTTGCAATTTTTTTGCAATAATGACGTAATTCTCGGCCTCGCTTGGTAAAAATTATTTCTTACAAGATGTGGAATTGAAATTAGCACTGCAAAAACATGATTAAACTGGTAGCATAAATAGGCTGCAGTATGTGGGTGATGGCTAGAGCTCGACCAATGACTTTTTCAGACCGATACCCATATATCAGCTTACTAACTACCAAATTTTGTCACTAGTCTTCACTTAACTTCTTAACTTAACACTAAAAACTTTACTAATCGTCCTCTAAAGAAAAACTATTGCAAACATAAGTCACACTAAGCAAATAGGATCCAAGATTGCTCGTGCTTGCTCTAAAAATAATTAGTTTAAGGTAATTGCGATAAGCCAAAATTTTATCGATGGTACATAGCTAACTCGATAAACTGGCTTGGCCCTGATATCGGCCGAAATATATCGGCTGACCGATATATCGATCGAGCTCTAGTGATGGGTAATGGTAAAACTGCAGTCCTAGCTTCATTTCCAGCTAGTAAAACCATATCATTTAAAAAATACAGAGCTTATTTGCGTGCCATCGTGCAAACAAAAAAATGCTATCCTAGCCCTAACCCCAACCTTAAACTTAACCCGAACTGTAACCATAACTCTAATTAACCCTAACGTTAATCCCAACCTAAACTTAAAATCTAAACTCCAACTTACCACTAACGACAATAATGTAAAAAATAAAAGAGTATTTGAGTATATGAGCACCCACTCTTGCTCTCTTATTCTCTCTAAGCAGAGCTCATTTGCACGCTAAAGTGTAAATAGACAATTCCTTTGAAAAAACTTACAAGCATTAATTCAAATTGTCTGTATTTTATAATGCGAAATAAAGATATAATTTGGGGGGAAGAGCTAATGAAACAAAATTTAAGAGAATCAATTGGTAATTGACATAGTTAAATACTCAATAGACCCCTCATAATTTTTTTTACAAAGCCTACGTTGAGTATTTTGCATCAAGCAATCGAATTGATTGTTTATTTTTAGCCATTTTGAATAGGTTGTTTTATTTTTGACCGATATTAGCCCTTCACATAAATCATGTTCCAAAAGTGACTTTAAGTTACTTTAGTGTCCGTATTACTGCAAAAAACTGCCTCAGAAGTACAGTCCAGTGCAAAAAACATCGTACTTTTCTTATAGTGCATTTTGGTCAACAGGTCAATGGGGGGCCTATAGCCCGCTACGCTTCTGCTACTAGATCCATGAATTTACTCTTCCTCATAATATCTAATAATTTATGCATACTGCACTGCAAATTTTGGCATTTTGTTGGTACAGCGGTAACGCGTTTGTCTCTGGAGCGAGAGGTCTGAGGTTCAAATCTTGGGCCTGTCAAATCGGACACAGTGTTGCCTACGGCTCGTCACCGCTTCAACATTTCTTCGAAAGGAGCTGTGTTGCCTTTGCGCAATGACGCGGAGATGGGCCTTAACAATTTGTACACGCTTCAGCTTATTATAGCGCTTATAACGAAAGATTTGATTTGATTGAACAAAAAAGTTCTCATTTGCACTCCAGCAATCTAGTAAGAACTGCTAAAAAGAATGAGAGAACAAAGAGCAGAGGAATGGGCACTCATATTAACGTTAGGGTTGGAGCTAGGGTTACAGCTTGGGTTAGATTTATGGTTGGGTTAGGGCTATAGGATAGCGATTTTTTTGTTTGTATGCCAGTGTACAAATAAACTTTGTCTTTTAACAATACAATAAAGCTTTTTGAACGAACTTTCACAGTGCAAATTATTTCAACAATGGCTTTGTACAATTACCAGATTACAAGGTACCAGTTATTATAAAAAACAACAACTTCAATTCTGTTCTGGTAAATCACGGGAAAACTTTATAAACATTTTCCAGGACTTTCCAGGACTTAAAAACAAAATTCAAGGACTTTCAAGGACTTTCCAGGACAGCAAAAAAATCCAGGACTTTCCAAGACTTTTCCTGGATGTGGCAACCCTGGTAATCGTCTTGGCAGCGTGGAAGGTTTAGTTGGTCTCGAAGTCTTGTACTTTTGTCACAAAAAACAAAAAAAAAACTTCACCAATTTTTTCTCACAAAATGCTAGCCGTATCACAAGGCGTACCGATTATGGATAGATCTTTCCGTTTCCACAAAAGCACAAACTTTCTTGTTTACTGCTAAAAAAATTATTTGTTGCATTGTGGATCCCAGGAGAAAAGGAAAAGAATCACGTAGCGCGTGCGATGAAAGTCGGTTATTTCTAACAGCAAAACGTTACAAAAAAGGCATTGTTTAAAAACGCACGAAGTAGAAACTGAAATAACGTGGTCGTAAGAGCGGAGTAGAAAAAAAGCGAGAAAGCGTTTGTAAAAAGATACAACGGGAAAATCTGGGGCGCCACACTGCTTCCTTTTTCCACCCATGACGACTCAATATAAAGCAAAGGAAGAGATTTCGGGTCATCTGACTGGAAAAATAAGGGGGAAAAGGGTGGAAGTAGGAGAGACACGAAGATGAGACTCCACTCTTACGTTATCTATTGTGCTAGCGTTCGAGCATCATAAAAAGCTTATTTAAGAATAGTTTTGTCAAAATCACTCTGATTGAGTTTTAGGCGACGCGGTTTTGAATTTAATAATCTTTAAATTTTTGTAAAAGTTTTGATAAGTATATGAAGGTTATTGTGTTTTCAAATTTCAACAAATTTATTTTTATTATTACCGAAAAGCCTTTTTTAAAAAATGGTTTTATCTAGAACACATGTTAGTTCAAAACTTAGAAAATTTATAGACATCCCGCCAGTATAAAAATAAACTTTGATAATACACGCAAGTTTCTGAGATGGCTTGGAGCAGCGCCAACATTCACCAATGTGCGTAAAAAATTTTTAGATGAATCAAAGATAGTTTGTCTATATATAGACGAACGTAGATATATCTTAGAAGATTCTTAAAAAGTTTGCCTTACATCAGTCACCGGAGATAATTTCAAAATAATCCGAGATAGCCTTTTAAGATCCTAGATAAATCCGAGATAAATTCTATCTGGGTATCTAGAAGACAGAAGAAGACGTAACTTAATGAATCCTTATGCCGCCCTGAAATGTACAAATATACTAAAAACTGACACCTTTTTTCTATTCGCAAATGTTCCCTCAAAATGAAAATTTAAAGCCTTTATTGCGCTAGTTTGTTTGCTTATTTTGCCTTTCAAAGATTTTTTCTACCAAAATAAGACAAGATTTTCTTCCCAGCGTCAGGGGCTTGTGGTTGTCGTTACATAGATGGACATTATTGTAAAAGTTAGTGATGTTTGCATAAATGCATTTTCGGACACAACAAAAAAAAGCATTGAAGAGCTACAATATGAACCACAAAATTATAGCATTGAAGAGCGAAACTTGCTCAGCTTATAGCGTACCCTTGTTTTGGCTCTGAACTCCTTTTTTTCTTGCTTCAGCGGCGGCACTTTGGACTGATGTTCACCATGCTGACATCTTTGGAAAGAATTCTATATAACAATCATGACATGAAATGTGTTGCTCTACATGCACAGTATTTTGATATGCCGCATTTTTACAAATAGCCTTCCAAGAGCAGCAATAATAGATTAAGAATAAAAGCTAACCTACAAATTATTTAAATGAACGCCTTTAATATTGCCCAAAAATTTTAATATAGCGTATAAACACTAGCTTTACCAAAACAATTAAGATTCATGACCATAGGCGAGAATGAGCACAAAAAGTGTTTTGAAAGTGCGAGCTTTGACTTTTTCGACAATTTTCGTTTCACGACAACCGATTAGTGCAAAGCTCGAATTACTGCATAGCCTTGCCATTTTAAGGACCCCACGGAACCCCAAGATACTTGATCTTTTTATCTACTTCAGTGTCGCTCCATTCACTTGCAACGACCACTGATCAGGGTTTCTTGAAAAATAAAGTACCGCAGTTTTGGCCGTGCTTATTTTCATTTTTCTTTTCAGGCGGTGTCACATGCATCTGCAAAGCACTTTATTGCACGCCGGAGGCCAGCATCTGTGGATGAAAGCAGAACCAAACTATTTGTGAATAGAAGACAACTGATTTTGTAAATTCCAAAGACTTAGCCAGATTAGTTTCTAAAGACTTAGCAGAACATAGAAGAAGACGTAACTTATTGAATCCTTACGCCGCCCTGAAATACACTTATCTATCTATCAATACAATGTATCAGAAATATACTAAAAACTGACATCTTTTTTCTATCCGCAGATGCTTCTTTAAAATAAAAATTTAAAGCCTTTATTGCGCTAGTTTGGTTGCTTATTTTGCCTTTCAAAGATTTTTTCTACCAAAATAAGACAAGATTTTCTTCCCAGCGTCAGGGGCTTGTGGTTGTCGTTACATAAATGGACATTATTGTAAAAGTTAGTGATGTTTGCATAAATGCATTTTCGGACACAACAAAAAAAAGATTTCAAATAAAATTCTTTGCACTATAATATCAACCACAAAATTATAGCATTGAAGAGCGAAACTTGCTCAGCTTATAGCGTACCCTTGTTTTGGCTCTTAACTCCTTTTTTTCTTGCTTCAGCGGCGGCACTTTGGACTAATGTTCACTACTCTGACTCGTTTTGAAAGGATTCTATATAAGATTCATGACATGAAATGTGTTGCTATACGTACACAGTATTTTGATATGCCGCATTTTTACAAAAAGCTTTTCAAGAGCAGCAATAATAGACTAGGAACAAAATCTAGTGATCAAAATTATTTAGATGAACGCCCTTGCTATCGTCCAAAAATTTCAATATAGCATATAAACAATAGCTTTACCAAAGTAAGATTCATGACCATAGGCGAAAATGAGCACAAAAGAGTTTTGAAAGTGAGAGCTTTGACTTTTTCGACAATTTTCAATTCATGAAAACCGATTAGTGCAAAGCTCGCATTACTGCACTTACGTTGCCAATTCGAGTACCCCACGGAACCCCAAAATACTTGATTTTCTCTATCTGCTTTCGTGTCGCTGCATTCACTTGCAAAGACCACTGATCAGGTTTTCTTGAAAAATTAAGTACCTCAGTTTGGCCGTGCTTATTTTCATTTTTCATTTCGGCGGTGTCACATGCATCTGCAATCTGCAATACGGCAAAATGATCAGACACTAATAATACCTCTAAAATAGCACTTTGAGTTCGCAACTTAACATTATTCTTCCAAATGTTATCGATGAGCGAGCAAGGATTGACGGATATTCTAGTTGGCATATTGATGAGAAGAAAATATTCTATTGTGTAGAGGGAGTCAATGTAAAGTTCTGCGGATTTGTTAGGGTTTAATAAGTCATAGTTAAAACCACCCACTACGTACTGTAATGATTTTGTTTTTCTCTTTGTTTAGAAGATTTAATAAATCATTGAATTTTTCAATAAATAGTTCAGCTTTTGTACTATGTTGATTAGGAGGGCAATAAATTGTTCAACAGATTACATGACATTTTCCAATTAATATTTCCACAAAAAGTGTTTCGAGGCACCCCTCATCAAACATCGAAAGATTTCTACGTTGCCAATGCGTAGTAATCGACTTTACATAAAGACCGTCGCCTCCACTTTTTGTTTGAGTGAGAGAGTTAGAATAAAATCATATTTTTGTGAATTATTGCAAGGACCATTTTGATTTGATTTTAGCCAGGTTTCCGTCAGACTTATTACAGTAGGATGATATGACACGATTTCAAGCAAGGAGGAAAAATTTTCAAAGTTTTTTTTCATTTGACAAAGAGCGACAATTTAAAAACACACTAGTAAAAGTTAAGCAGCTACTTGAAAACTAATCAGCAATTAAATCTGCCTGAATATACGGACAATTGGATTATATAGTGGAGTTTGAATCGTCTAGAATATCAAAAGTATTCGCTCTAAGTTTTTGAAATAATCATTTAGCATACGCGGATCAAAATTCTGCAAGGAATGTTTTTTGGTGAAGGCAATGCCGGAACTAAAACCGATTGCGGCTCAAAAGTTTAATGTAAGCGCAGCCCAGAGATAAACACATAATATAGCGTAAATTGATTACAGCAGAGATAAACAGAAAAGTAGCTAAATCAGTAGTAGTGAATATGGTAATGCAGGGTTGATAAAGCATGAGTTGCAACAATAATTACTCTAGACTACGACGACCAAAATGAATTAGCAGGCAAGCCAAATTGCATTAGTGTACTTATTGACCTTAGTGTATGTGCTATTGGTCTTAACCAAGGTAGTTAATTTTTAAGCCTAAAAATACTTCCAGTAAAATGTTCAAAATAAGCCATCATCTTATAAAAGGTCTTGACCATTTTTGGCACATTTTAGCAACCCATCAGAATTTATTAGTCAAGGAGGGCATCTATGGCCCAAAATGGCCAAAAACTGATATCTTACTTAATGCGGCAATCAATTTAAAATAGCTGTAGTAGAAACTTAGCACGTCTACTGTTTTTTGCTAAATCGTTTTGTTAATTTATTTCAAAACTTGTAGTAACCGATAACCAAGTCGGAGGAAGCTTATTAGTTTTTAATAATTGTTTACGCCTCTAGCTCTTCCAAATTTCATATGCTTCCAAGATGGCCTCTGCTTCCCGCTTGTTTGATCAATGTGATTAAGTTTCTGCTTGCTGAAAAATATAACCACTTCTGCCGGTTCCACTTTCCAGTAATAATCTTCTTGTTACCAAGAATATGACATTTTTGAGGACTTGTAGACTTTGAGACCAAGGACGTTAGCTTCGAGGCCAAGGCCAAGACCAATGACTTCAAAATGTGTCCTCGAAGACGTCCTAGAGAGCAAGAACGCCCTCGAGGACTCCACCACTGTAAATAACCTACTCTTAAACAAGAACACATACCAAAAATGTCGTTTGCTTGGAGCTGTAGCGAACAATTAACCACTTCAAAGTTGACCTCGCTAGCTGGAAAATTGTCGTTTTTCAAAAATCGCGTTCTGCAAAAAAGCTTTTTTTAAAAACTATAGTAGTAGAAAATTGCTTTACGTTCACTGCGTATCATACGAGCTGAAAATGACCTTTTGGCGATATTGCTTTCGAAGACAAGTTCAGAAACTTTGTGATGATAATATAGTCATGTTCTACAGTAATTCATTACAAGCACTGCGTAAAAATTTTGGAAGGTGTTTTTTGTATACTGTAATAATTTTGGAGTGGAAAAAAGTTGTGAATTTTGATTATTAAGAAAATTATTCAAAAGAATTCATAAAGGGGGCTATTTTTGTGTTTGGCTATTTTTGGCACACTAATTCATTTGTTGTTCTTTAGGGTGGTTATTTTCATAATCGAAAAAACCTAAACGAAAAGCGACGGGGAAAGGTCTAAATTCCACACACTCATCATGAAACTTACATAAAAAAATTAATAAAGTAATTAACGACATGCAAAGAGTTATAAGAAATTTAAAAAAATCGTAATAAAAACGTTCCTTCGCCCATAATACCTCAAAGCGCAAAGAATAATAACATTTTTAATTTTTAAATTTTCAGAAAAATTTAAAAAAATTTTGATTCGCAGATTATAATAGCTGATAACTTTTCAAGTTACTGTAGGATTATAACATTGATCGCTGGATATAAAATTTAATTTGACGTTTTGGCAGGCTTGACAATTGAATTGGTCACTTAAAAAACCGAATTTAGAATTTTGCGCTACCGTACTTGAAATATTTCAAAGTTAATTTTTTCAAATAAATTTATTAATTTGTTGTGGAATTGCTAAACGTTTGGACGCATTAAAATTAGACTATTCCGTGTTTTGTATTTTTACACGATTAATATCTCCTTATTGGGGATTCGAACTCGTGTTTGCTAAAAGTGCTCGATTGGCGTCATGTGAGATGTGGAATCTCTCGTTTCGCTTGAAACACTTTAAGCGATTGTTGAAAGAGCATTTCATTTAGCATTTCTTTGAGAAATCAAACGTTTGATTAAAAAAAACATATTTTATTCAAAACAGGCAGTCATTTTGTGGTTAATTTAAGCATTTTAAGCTATCAACAATCATCCATAATCAAACACATATTTAATTATTGTGAATAGCTGGTAATTGAAAAAATTTATCTTTTAAGTGGAAACTTATTAAGGTAGTAGAGAAAACTAGGTCAGCCCATACCAATTAAAGAATGCTTAGAAAAAGAGTAGGAGGAATATTGCATTACTTTTTCCCTACAAATAAACATCTAGTTTAATAAAATAAAAAAAAAATTTCCGTAAAAGTAGAATTAACATCTTGTTTATTTAGCGATACGTAATCACAAAATGTTTAAGTCAAAATGGTCTTCTTCTTTCTTCTATTGCCCGCTATTCCTTGCGGGTTGTGGGAGCAACAGCTCGAAATTTAGCCGCCACACTTCACGGTCTTCTATTACCAGATCCTTTACACCTTCTTGAAAATCACCTTCCAGAAATTACATTTCCCCGAAAATTATTTGGCCGAAACTACATTAACCCGAATGTACATTTCCCTGAACGTGCACTTGCCAGAATTTACATTTCCCTGAACGTGCACTTGGCAGAAATTACATTTTCCTAAACGTGCACTTGCCAGAATTTACATTTTCCAGAACATGCACTTGCCACAAATTATATTTTCCAAAAGGCTCATTTGGCAGAAATTACGTTTGGCCAAAATTACATTTCCCCGAAAACTTAGATTCCGGAAATTGTATACATCAGCCCGAAATTTCATTATTGAAAGAATTTACATTACGAAAATAAGCAATTATGATTTTTTATTTTCAAAAATTATTAAGTTACGGCCTACGCGTAGAACAAAAAGGGCAAAAGAGGGCATTCTCTCACGTCTTGTAACTAACTTTGAGAAACAACGTTAGATTTAAAATACTTTAGGTTTTTGACAAAATTAAGTGCCATTTTTAGAACTATTTATTCAAAGTTTGAAATGATATTTTGATGTTTTCAGATTATTGGTAATATTACGGTATTTCGAAAGGATCTGAAATTCGCAAAAGTATCAGCAAAACAAACGTTATATATTTAAAGTATCTTAATCAGGCGCGTGTCTAGAAATCTCTGCGTTTGGAAGCTGTTTCGCAGGTCTGATCGCGGAGCCCCAAGTCGCCGGAGGCTATTGCAGGTCTGGTGGCAGCGCGCCAGTTTCTGGAAAAGTTTGTATTTTTTCCAAAAATGACTTAAGTTTAGGCCTATTTTGATAAAAACCACTTTTTATAAAACATGGCATAGAAAATAGCTGTGCATAAACTTGATTTAACTAGCTGCAGTAATGGGCTATGTGTCCGGTAGCTAAAAATGGTAAAATTTTGGTTATTAAGATAATTGAATTTCAGTTCTTTAAGGTTAAAAAATTTGACGTATGCCGCTCTCACACTTTGTCGAATTTGACTGCGACTTCACTGCGAATTGAACATTTTTCAGTTTTCAAAGTCCCCTCCCAGTCTCAGCGCATTCGCCATACATTCGCAGTGAGTCTCAGCGCATTTGCAGTGGAGTCGCCAACCAGCAAAAATTTTTCAACCGGTTCAAAAATTTTGCAATTCGCAGGGCAGTCTCCGTGGAGTCGTACTGAAGCCTGTGTGGGTTCGCAGTGCATTCGCCATCAAATTGACGGAGACTGCGCTGCAAACCCACGGAGACTGCTGTACGACTCTGGCGAATGCACGGAGACTGCTCTGCAAATCATATTAAGTATAACGGAAATGACGTAGTTTATTGTTTTGTAATAAATTTTATTTTGCAAAATAATGAATGGTGGAAAGGTAATGGTAAAATAACTAATTCCTTGAATGTCAGCAATTAGGCAAAAGTAGGGTCTAAAACTAAAATATTCTTGCCTGAAGCTAATATAACTATTAAATATGGATTAAAATTGATAAAGTAACGTAGATCAAAATCAATAAAATTGGAAAACTCTTTAACAAAATGTTAATACGGAGTTGGATGGCACAAAACTTGGGTTTTTAATAGTCGTAGTCATTATTTTCTATGATTTTGAAACTTTTAGTAATTTTATTAATTTTGGAATTTGCTTTCAAATTTTCTTTTAAAAGTTCAGAGATAGTGTGATTGACAACATAAATGTCAGCTAATATGTCTACGTTAATATGGGGCTATGTTTTAATTAGATAGTGTGTCTGAAATTGGGGTCCACTGTTTGATTCTGGCAGTACAGTCAGTAGATAGCCAATATAGTGCTGGTGATACGCTAGATAACTGATTGCTGGAATCCATTTCAATTGATGGGTGACTGCTTGGGTTTTTGTAGTGCTGGCTTGACTTTCGCTTTGTTTTTAATCAAATGTAGATTGTAGTTGACGGCATCAGGATGTGAATAATTTTAGATTGAATGAATGAATGTCGTTTGATGAGATTTGTAATAGTGGAATTATAAAAGTTATAGTTTTAGTAGAGAGTTTACTTTCAGTAAC
Source organism: Trididemnum nubilum (assembly GCA_963965965.1). NCBI lineage: Eukaryota > Metazoa > Chordata > Ascidiacea > Aplousobranchia > Didemnidae > Trididemnum > Trididemnum nubilum. Next base: position 49,144,325 of record OZ014471.1, on the reverse strand, counting down.
CATATTGCAACACAATTCGAAAACACCACTCCGTTATGTTGTTACAAGGCTACTACAAGTTAGGCTAGCTTTATATTTTAATTATACTTAATTGAACTTCTAATTAAAATTTTCTTATTACTAGAAATTGACTGAGCCGTAAAATGCCAGTTTGGCCGAATGCAGTTGGAAATCCTAATTGTATGTTCGTAAAATGTTGTTATTATTTTGAATTAAATTTTGACAGTGCACTGATTATTACTTTATTCATTTGCCATTGTTTTTTAATGAAGGCACTCAATATTACGCCGAAAATGTTTGAATTCAATTAAAACACTAAGTTTGCCTACAGCTATTAATAGCCGAGTAGTATGATAAATGCAGTGGTGTTGCAAAATAGTTATAAAATTATTAGCTTGCCCGTTTGACTTGTGCTTGTTTTTGAAACCAATAATGCCTTATACCGCAGAACAGCGATTAGTCAAATTTTGATTTATTTTGCTTTTTTGTTAAACTTGCACTTTGCAGGACATCTAATCCTTTTGCGTGTTATTTGCAATTTGATTAGTAATGACTACGTTGAAACGTCTTTTAAAACGTTGTAGACAGCTTCGGCTATTTTGTTTTTGGCAAAACTATTTCTTAGTCCAGTTTTTCTGCTCTAAAACTGGATATCTTTAAGTTTTATGCTTACCACAAAATAAACATTAAAGTAGCAGCAATGTCAAACGACATTAAAGTTGCATATTTTAGTAAAATTTACTTTGAGGGCAATCTGTTTAACGAAAACTGAGCCCATTTGCAGAGTATTCTCTTCAATCACAGAAATAATACTAAATAATAAAAACTGGAACAAAAACAAAAGTAATAGTAATACGCGCAATAATAAAGCTACCGTAATTCGACGGCCAAAGGGTCCAGGCTCTTTCAGTTGAAATTCAGTAATTTGTTCAATGAGCATTTTCCCTAGCTTTCTTTTTTTTAAGTATTTTCTGCGTAAAAACTGGCGAGGTAGAGGTGAATCGTTATTGAAAATTGATGCAATAGATGGTTACGCTTACTAATCATGTTATTCCCGGGCCGGATTTACATTGCGAGAGGCCCTTGGCGCTTAGGAGATTTTTGCAACATCTTCCTGCCTACTACAAATAAAGACCAAAAAAAGTCCTACTTTCTGAGGGCAGGGCCCTGGCAGTGAGCCATAAGGCAAATACGGCAGTTGGTTATTGCATTACGCTCATAAAAAGTTTAGATGAGGGCCTGAGGTAGCAACTTTTAGGACAAAAACGTTTGATTTCATCCTGGTTATACAGTTTAAATTGGTTGCAAAAATTGAATTAAGGGAGTGCACCGGGTCCCCTGGTTGTCAATATTATTTGTTGTTAATTACTCTTGTACGCCGGTACTGTTGTACGCAAAGATGCTAAAAGAAACTGCAAATGAAGAAACAAGGCTTTTTTGACAAATTTTTGCCATTGGTGGCATTTTAATTGAGGGTGCCGGGTTCCCTTGGCCACCCCCACACTACGCCAATGAATTTGAGACAAGATCGCTCCCCTAAGTTCTTTCATAAAAAAAAAAACATTTAAAGCAAATTAAAATAACTTCTTTTCCAATACGTGGAGGACTTGAGTCAAGTCACTGAACAGTTTTTTGAAACGTTCAAGAATTGCACGACATTATTATGACGTGGATATGTGGTCGTCATTATTGTTGCTTACTTTTGTTCGCGTAAATCCTAAATTAAAGAAACTGCAATTCCGGACAAGGACAACATGCTGGCTATGCAGCTCTCAATATATTTATTATTGGTAGTATTTCAATAGGGGTTTTGTATTACCGCCTGTGTTATAGCATTAACTTCATAATAACGTTAAACGAGGGCCTGGCGTTGCAACTTTTAGGACCAAACTCTTAGATTTTTCACAGGTTTCGCACATATATTGTTAAAAATTTGAATTAAAAGGCCCTTGGCCCGGGAACCTTGGTCGTCAGTCAGGAGCCTTGGGGCTCCCTGGTTGTCAGTTAGAGGCCCCGGGGCCTCCTGGTTGTTAATTAGAGGCCCTGGGGCTCCCTGGCTGTGAGTTAGGAGCCCCAGGGCCCCCTGGTAGTCAGTTAAGGGCTCCGGGGCCCCTGATTGTTGGTTAGGGGCCCCGGGGCCCCCTGGTCATCAGTTAAGAACTCCGGGGCCCTCTAGTTGTCAGTTAAGGGCCCCCTGGTTGTTGGTTAGGGGTCCCGGGGCCCCCTGGTTGTCGGTTAGGGCTCCCTAGTTGTTAGTAGGGGCGCCCTGGTTGTTAGTTAGGGGCCCCGGGACTCCCTTGTTGTCATTAATATTATTGTTATTAACTGTTTTGTGCGTAATTACTGAAAAAAAAACAAACTGCAACTAAACATCGCTAGGCTATGTTATCATAATTTTTTATCGTTAGTGGTATTTTGATTGGGGGGGACCGGGCCCCCTTGGCTACGCCCATGATCACTAATCACTGTACAGTAGGCCTACGTAGATTTAACGCTTTGAATCCATCTGCGATCAATGGATGCAAACACTTCCAAGTTTTTGGATGACATTAACATTTAGCTCAAAATGAACATTGTTTTTATAGCAACATTTTAGTACCGGTACCTACGTTCTGTTCTTTCAATGGCCTATGGTTTGATTACATTGATTCGGCCGATTACGATTCCAAATACGCGCCCATGTAATCGATTATTTCATTTTTAATTTTTAATTATTTCATTTTTAATTATTTCATTTTTAATTATCGCTATTACGATTACATCGCTTCGCCAAAATTTAAAAATATTTTTTTGCAACAGCACTTACTAAGTCGGAATCTATCCTGCATTTCTGCTGCAATTTACGCAGCAATTCTGTTTCGCATTATCATTAGTTTTAAGCTGTTATTAATAATTGCCATCATGCATGTCTTGGACTAGCATTCTGTTGTGTAATTGGTCAACGATACCACTCCCACAATACAGTTTATTCACTTGTATCATCATTAAGGCTTTTGTTTGGTACTGGAAGCCTAGCCTATAGTAGTAGCCAGCCATGGCTCGATTATTTGCAATTCGTAGATTATGATCCTTCGTAAGTGATTTCTGTTTACGATTATTTGAAAATTGCTTAATCGATTACAAATTAGTGAATATAGATAACGATAATAATCGAGATCATTTCTGCTATTGGTTAGGCCATAGAGATGAACAAGATCACCACCTTTCGGTGATCTTGAAGATCAAGATCAGATCATACAAAAAATGTGATCTTGAAGATCAAGATCAAATTACCCAAACACTGTGATCTTGAAGATCAAGATTGTGATTCTGAAGATCAAGATCACTATACTTTTAGTACTTAGAGATAGTCGTGATTATGGGGAGAGGTAAGCTATAAATGTTAAATGCTGAATCAGTATCGACTATCAATGTCCAATGGCAGTGCTGATTTCGCTAACAACGAAAGGCATTTGACACTCACGAAATTTTTATAGCTATTTTACTAGTTTAAATAATCACGAAAAACCCTTTTAGTTTACTTTAGCTAGTTTTAAATAATAATAACAAAATCCAAGAACAAAATCAAATCAAACATATCAAGTTTTCATTATACTCGTTTAATACCTTTTACGGGTGTCGCGAGTTTGCGGTGTGCTAGATCTAATTTAATTTATTAGATTTAATTAATTTTTTTATCATAGCTGATTTGTAACTAATTTTCTTTTCAAGTTAGCAGGTTAGGTACTGGTACTGCCTTACTGGTTCGTACCTGTCCTGTCTGTACCATGGCAAATGCGGATTACTTTCTCTTGTTTAGACTCCATTCCGTGCCGGAGTCATGAAATAGCTTCTGAATATCACACGACCTGGCCTCGGCAATGCTTCCCCTAACCGACATTTAAAACTGAAAGTGACCTTGATCTTCAAAATCAAGATCACTCAAAAAATGTGATCTTGAAGATCAAGATCAGGGTCGACACGACAGAACGTGCTAACGAGCTCGTAAAGGCCATTCTCGCTCGCTAAAAAGCGCTAACGAGCAAAAAATCTTCGTCGACCAACTGCCATTTCTGAGCCGTCTCGCCCAACACGCGTTAAAACGGCTCGCTCGGATTTCTTTGCGAGATGTTTGTAACCTGTGTTAGTACGTAATAAATATCTCATTGCGACGTCAGATGCATTTGTACTTCAAAATAATGCGTTCAAGCGTATTGTATGTACTACATTGTTATGGAAAAAGATATACTTTAAGATATGCGTGATTATTCTACGCAAGCAAATTCTTCAACTGATAATAATTAGTAAATGAACGACAGAAGTTAATTATATTTTTGGATCAATGTGAAATAAGAACAACTTTTTCCATACTATAATTTTTAAATGAAGTAAAGCGCCCTTGAGGTTGTTGGTGGGTAAACTCATACGTTAACAGTAACTTTAGGTCTTTGGGTTTCAAAATTTTTCAAAAATGAACAAGTCGAAGTACATTCTTCCTTTTTAGAACCGGTAAATCTTGAGTTTAGACTGACTGTTTTTAATTTTTTGCCAATATTCAGTCTCATTTGTTCTTGATTTTGTAAAAATTTTGAGAGCATCGATGTCAATTTCAGCGGGCATGTTTGAAACACTGTTTAATTCTTATAGCTCTGTCTGCTTTAGACTTAAGTGAAGGCTTTTTTCTTGCCTTTGCAGCATCGTAAAATTGCAAAAGCAAAAAAGCAAGCTTTTTCAAGTTGAACAATTGCCGAAAAAATTTTTTAATTGCTTGCGCAGAGCAACAGAGCTTTATAATCTTGAATAGTTGCAATTTTGCTTGCAAACACAAGAAAATCACTTGAAATTTTATCGTTTTGAATCAGCACAAATTTTAGTTTCTTTGATTAGTTTGAATTTTTTGTTTGGTTTGTTTTGCTGCCGAGGCTAACAGTGTTTTTAATTTGTTCTTAAATTTTGGGCAAAAATGAGCCTCGTGTTTTAGAAAATCGTTCTTATAAAAGGAGTGTGTTACTATTTTTGTCAACTTGCACTACAGTACTTAAGGTTTTTTTGTCAATTGAAACAGCAAATGGTTTTTAATGCAATTCACTTTGTTTTAGCAGTCTAATAGCAAACATGGCGACGGTTTGAATTAATTTTCAGCAAAAATTCGCATGAGTTAGAAGTTTTCAACATTTCGCCATTAAATTTGTAAACCAAAAAGATTTCTCGCACGCTAAAAGAGTGCTTTAAGATCCTCCTTAAGTTGGCGAGGGAAATGTGACGTTTTTTTTACTCGAACTGCTTTCCGCAATCGCTCAAAGAAATTTAGCGAGAAAGAATGACGTAACGGATTTCGCAAGGCTTTACATACACGTGCAAAAATGCCCTCATACGTTTAGCGAGTATTTCGTTCGGTAGCGCCTCTTAAAAAAAAACTCGTTATTAAAGCGAACGAGGAAATTTCTGTCATGTGCCCCCAGATCATTAAAGTAATGTGATTTTGAAGATCACGATCTTGATCTTGAAGATCACGATCTGATCTTGAAGATTAAGATCGTGCCCATCTCTGAGGTCAGGCTAACTAACTATCCTTGTCCACTTTCCTTGCTAACGCTGCCATGATAGTCACTTTTATCTTACCACCAATGACAGATTATGGGCCTATCGCAGTATCACACTTCAACTCATCTAAGATTTAAATCTAACCAAAGGTGTAAAAACACGTTTTTGTGCCCAAAATTTTGCACCAATCTAGTATTAATAATACTAAAAGTCATATTTTACAAATTTGCTGGTTTTTTTAAAGCTACGTTTATCTTATTCCAAGAAATAGTTGCCCTTGGTTCCAACAAATTGCTGATAAAAATCGGCTTAGGGGGCACTCAGCCGGTATGTCTTAGGTTGTTAATCAAAGGTTTGATTCTGCCTCTTAAGATTTTGGATACTGTCTATAGGACAGAAACTAATAATTTTATGTTATGAAGAACGGAAACTAATATTAACGGAAACAAATCAGTTGAATTATCAACTTGTCTGTCTATTATCACATCTAAGAAGAGTATCCACTATTCATTTTGTATACGGAGTGACTATTTTGCCAAAAAATCTATAATGAAAGAGAAAAATAGATAACTGCAGCGCATTGTATCTTGTGCTGTTTGGTTGCTAGTAAATTTTCTGTGAAATCTACGCTTCCTTTTGTATATCTGCAATGATCTCACATTCGATACTGCTCTCAACCATACATAGGACTAGGCCTAGTAAACTCTGCAGCCCCTATGTTGAGAACAAACAATTGACTAATTTTGTCATATTACATTCTTAATTCTCAAATAATATTCTTAATCTGTGTTTCGCAGTTAATTCAAGAGCTACCCTTCTCTCATTTTTCTGAAGGTTACTTTAAACTGTTTATGTAAAAAATATGTAAAAAAATGAAGCACATCACACTGTTTCAATTACTTATACTAATTCACGAAGCATTCAATTATGCACATTAAACCTCGTTAATATTTTTTGAACACTAATACAATCGTGCTACAGAGTCTGTATAACTTTGCAATCTTTGCTCATTGACTGGGCTAGTAAATCTTCCAACTTAACTAAAAAACCAAACATGGCCGAGGCAGACAGCCTACTGTTAGCCATCAGTACATTATTAACGTGTCCTAGGTTAATAATCCCTAAACTTCATTCGGATGCAGCAGCTGTTGGAATTTTCTTTTTCTGTTTTCTGCTAACCTTTTGCCTGCAGTCTGCTGCGTATACCGCGCTTTTCCTCCTGTAGTGCTAGTAGGCTACCGGTACTCGAATTCTTCCGTTTGCTTAATTGATTTTGAGGCAATAATACTCTTTAACAACAACATAGTAATACCATAGTCGTTATATATAATAGTCTGGAAAGTCAATGCGTTCAGCTTGCGAGGTTGTGTCCAGTGTTCCCTCTAAGGTTTTGCATAGTCGGCGAGCGCCCAAAGTTTTTTTCCGATTTTAACGGATTTTTACGTAAATTTGCGCCCATTACTTACTAAAGATGATAGATCACACTACTGTAACTGCTACAGCAGACTACTTTTGTTTGGCTATAGTTAAAATTAAATTGGTGGGATTTGACGGATTACTACGGGAGTAATTGAACCTCAATCTTTCCATTCCTAAGCTTATGACAGTAAAACAGCGCTAGTCCATCTACCCTGACAAATGAAAGAGTTTGGATTCGGCAAAGTGGAGCAATTGAGCTAAGCTACTAATCAAAGCCTGAGCGAAAAACCGTTAATGACGTTCATGGAGCTATTTCAGTAGACTGCATTTACAGTTTGAGCCTTTCACTTGCAAAAACACGAGCGTAGCCATTACTCATCAGCAAAGCGCTGTTGTTGTGGCTAAGGCAATCACGGGTTTGGATCAAAATCAATAAATGTGGAACAAAAGGGCATGGCCCAGTAATGGCCCACCCACCCCTGCCTAGCAAGAGTTGGAATCGTAATTTTTTAACCTGTTTAAAAATCTAGTAAATTGTCCCAAACTTTGATTTTCTGAAATGCTTGCCAAATACCAAAATAATTTTGAAGCCACGTTCATGCTATCCAAAATACACTCACAGCAATAAACCATTGCAATATACCGATACCTTAAAAATCGTGATACTTACATACAAAACATGCACAACAGAATAGACATCTTAAAAAACTTGTCAACATACGCAACTTCACTGTTTTGAGAACCGTAAGCGCATTAAACCCTAAACCGGGTAACAAATCAATTTCACAAATTAATTTGTCAACATGCGGCGAATCTTTAAAAACTATATGTTTCGACAAGTGTAAAGTTATTAGCTCAGTTTGTTTACCGCCAGATGGTGTAAAAGATAGTGTTGATAATTGAAGTTTTATTTTTTAAACTATGCCTTGTTCTTCTCAATCCATTTTGCTGCCAATATACAGAGCAAGTTTGGTTTCTAATAAGAAATGTTATGCAACACAATTTCACAGTTTTGAAAACCATAAGCGCTTGAAACCCTAAACAGAGTAATAAATCAATTTCACAAATAAATTGTCAACACGCGGCGAAATTGGATCAAAAAGCATTTGAAAATAGGAAACAAAATCAAATACCAATTCGGTAGCCTATGAGCAAAATTACACTATTGCCAAGACATTGACATAGGTAATCGGTATAGTTGCAAGAGTTCAAGTATATTCAATAATGCACAATCTTTGAAATGAAACGGCGAAGAAATACTGCATGCGATTAAAAAAAGCAAGTCGCCAGTGCCAAATACCATAAAACACTGCCTTTTTTTTCTTTTTTTTTTTTTTTCGAAAAAAAAACATACAAACACATTGTTTAAATACTTTTAATAATTTGTTGCATACTTTGCTAAAATTGAATATGCTAATATACTAATATTTTGAAATTTGACAAAAACATTATGCTTATATTGAAATCGTCGCGGACCAGTAGACTTATTTCTTTCACCTTCTTCGTTATTTAAACTATAGGTAATATAAAAACAGTACTTTGGAAATATCACTCATAATCAATGATATTCTTACTTTAATAAAACACCGATAAACAGTAAATTAATTTCCTCGACCATTATCTCAGAGTAATTAAGCACCGTAGCCTAACTTGCTTAACAAGATAATGCGCGAACACAAAACAGTACACTCAGCGCGATTCGACGCACTATTACCAAACAAACGACTAAGCTTTTAGCTATACGTGATGACAATAATGGTCTGCATCTGCCACTTTTTTTAAGGTTTCTTTAACAACCATAAATGGATAATGTAATTAGGGTTGCCAGTGCCACCACTCGAAAACAAATAAAAAGTTTACTTTATAAAGGTATAGTGCAGCAACGTACAAGCAAAAAAGAGAGTAGTTGAAACGGTTTTTAGGTCTGCTGTACCGAAATATAAAAAAAGCAAATAGCATGTACTTGAATGGCACGTCAATTTGCGCGCGTAAACATGCGTGATTGGTAAAACAGAGTGCTTATTGACTGATAAAACGGAGCAATTTCACAGCTTTATTGACCCTTAAAGAAGCTAAATGATCATTAGACGCTTTCAGGAAAAATTTTTACCAAAAAAAAAATGCTATTCCCAACCTCACCATGGTATAAAGCAAACTTTGAGTCTTAGACGAAGTAGCGCCAAATGATATTTTAACTTTTTTTAAGAATCAATAAAGAGCGTCTCCAAATCATCATCCGAGTCGTCAACTTCTTCGCAGTCGGGAATGGCGTCTGAGAAATGGCGTTGAGCTGCCATTCTTCTGCTCTGTTTCTCTTCTCTCCAGAAGTTGTAAACTTCTTCAAGAAGCTTATCTTCCTCGGACTCCGATAATTTGTAACCCCCGCACCGAATGAGTTGGTCAAGGGTTACAACTTTCGAGCGATTTCTGAAAAAAAATGCGAAGTTCTGACATAATCATTAGCATAACGTCTTATCGCAGCGTTTGCAAGTACTGTTGGTCTCATCCACAGCTATCCCTTTCTGAGCTACGTCACACTCATACAAGATCAATTTGTAAATTCAATTCGAACTTATCGACGTGAAAAACTACTCGATCGGTGTTTTAAAAATTATTATTGATGACACGGGCCGAAATTAAGTTTTTCAACAAAATAATATCAAAATATGTTTATTAGCCTCAGGAAATCTCGACTTTTCCGAAACAAATAACCGCAGTAAGTTTTAAGTTGTCTAACATTGGAAAAAATTCATAAAACACACTTCTTGGCAAAACACATTGAATTTGCATAATTACAGCGAATAAAGTTTTTGTGCGCGATTGGTGTGTAAATGAGACCGCATAAGTAACTTTTTTCATTGATAATTTAAATTAATTTTTTGATTACGATTATTTGAATTATTACGTTCACAATACTAAACGACATGGCCGTTTTGTCTGAAACGTATTTTCAATTGCAAATGTCTTGAAAACTACATCAGCTAGAAAGCCGATTTTTTTTGCAAAAGTTAAAGGATTTTTAAAATATTTTAAATTTATACTGTAATCATAATGCAAAAAAATTACGTTTCTTGACGTTATCTATATGCAGCGTAGGATACACGGCAAGCATGGAAAAATATTTTTCAAAAAAAACGTATGGTAGCATTTATGCCAAAAAGTTGCGAAGAGCATGAGTGTCTGAGTATCAAAACAATCTGCGTACGATTTAGCATTGTTAATTGCCATTAATGATGTATCATGTATGTACGTATGATTAAGCAAAGGGTTAATTGTGATGATTAAAAAGTACTAAAACAAAACAAACGCTTTCTTTACTTACATTTTATTTTCTTGCAACAAAAGCGAACCTAATTTGTGCATCGAAATAATCTTGTTGAAGTTGGTTAATACGCCTTGTTTTGTTAACTTGCCCGTCGGGTAAGTAAGATCGAAAAATAACTTGCCCGAGGCGATATTAGCTTGCCTTGAGCAAGCGTTAATTTCGATCCCTGGATAGTATTACTTCGTAACAACCAACAACTTCTTTTGAATGAAATTTCATTGAGAATAATGATAGAGAATAATGGTTTTGCTGAAAGCGTTGACCTTCAGGAATTTTCCGAATTAAAATGCTGAATAGTTGTGTGTTCTGTTAAGAAGTAAGTTGTGTAAAACAAAGCTCACTAAGCATGCCATTTTAACCGTTCGCGTTTGACCATAGATAACCGAACTTAGTTGGTGATTCATTCACTAACCTCCGTTTTGATTTAAGCAGATTCATCAACGAAAAACCTCTTTCCGCACCAGCAGAACTGGCGGCAAACGTCAAGACAATGTGTGCAATTACAGCTAAACCCGGTAATCTAGCTTTTTGGGCAAGAACGTAACTGCAAACCTACAGAATAAGGAAACGATAGGCTGACTATATTAATTTATTAATTCTTCCGTAACATCACGTGACTAATCCAATTTTGGTAAAACTCTACTATTTCAATCTAATTGAGGATCAAGAAATTAAATAAAGTCTATTCTCTCTAACTCTGATAATTCCAACTTACATTTCAACAAAAAAGGATGCGGTGGTCGCGTGATGTGACTAGAAAGACTAATATCAAGAAATCTACACTTTTTACAGTTAACCTAGAGTAGGCTAACTAACTCCACAAACAAAACACTCGTATTGCCTATTAATTGCAGCTGAAGCTACATAACCTACAAAATTAATATACAATAACATCAGGATAGATCATTAAATCCTACAATTTCACTTACATTGTCCATTTCAGCCAAGTCTGCGTGAAAAATCTCTTCCCTCAACTCCGGCCACTCTTCTCGCAATCGAAGTTCCCCAACATATAATGATGTCGAGTACCTACATGTGAAATTCCTGATTTATAAACTGCAGTGTGTGTACTGTGAAAGTTTCCACAAGTCTCTAACATAATAACAATTAAAAAGTCTGCACAGAGCTGGACAGCGCTGTTTCGAGCTTTTAGCTCTCATCGGCAGCCCTCAGCTATCTTTTCAAAGGTATTCCAAGCTGAACAAACATCTTGGCCTAACTGGCTAACCTTATGGGCTTGCACAGAGGCAGATGCTTTAGTAGGGAATAAACGATTTTTCACTTGTGGTACTTTAGAAACAAGTGAAAAATCGCTGGATCCTTGTAGTAAGGACAGCCATAGGCTATCCCTACTACAAGGACTCCCCTCTGCGTGACCACGGAAATCAAAACTGCAATATCTTGACGTCCTTCATGGTCGACTCCTGGGAAGCCATGTTAACTTCCACTGGCAGTTAGGTGGCCATAACAACCACCAATCCTGCAGCTCCAATGATATTTCACATTGTAGCTCAAGTCAAGTATGCACAGAGCTAAACACAATCAAGTATGCACAATCCTGCAGCTCCAATGATATTCCGTGGTCACGCAGAGGGGAGTCCTTGTAGTAGGGATAGCCTATGGCTGTCCTTACTACAAGGATCCAGCGATTTTTCACTTGTTTCTAAAGTACCACAAGTGAAAAATCGTTTATTCCCTACTAAAGCATCTGCCTCAGTGCAAGCCCATAAGGTTAGCCAGTTAGGCCAAGATGTTTGTTCAGCTTGGAATACCTTTGAAAAGATAGCTGAGGGCTGCCGATGAGAGCTAAAAGCTCGAAACAGCGCTGTCCAGCTCTGTGCAGACTTGACTTGGGCTACAATGTGAAATATCATTGGAGCTGCAGGATGGTGGTTGTTATGGCCACCTAACTGCCAGTGGAAGTTGACATGGCTTCCCAGGAGTCGACCATGAAGGACGTCAAGATATTGCAATTAAAAAGTCATTAAGTTCTCTGGTATTTGTCTATTACGATTGCGTTATTTTTATTGTATTTAAACATTTTTTACTGGTTTACGTTCCGGCTTCTTAAACGTGTAGCTTTCTCAAAACTTATTTCGAGATTAATAAAATCGCAGTCCAAAAAGCCCACTTCGCATAAGAAATGATTAAAAATAGTCATTCCTAAGTCAGGCTAAGCTATTCAACCATTAAGACAACAAGTCCCCGGTTTAACGGAATCGCCCGACTTTCGGTATACTGTTTATTTCGACACTGGCTGGGTTTCAAACAAAATGAGCAATAATTCTTACTTCGTTTCCAGTGCTGTGAGCTCTGCATCACCGAAATGCTGACGTTGTCTCAAATTGCTTGGTATTGCAGAGGGATCAAAGATTTTGAACGCCTTCATCAAATTACCCTCGCAAAATCTTGCTTGAAGTGACTCAAGCAGCTTTGAGACCTATATCAACATACAGTAGTTTTTGGTCGTTAATATTACTTTCTATTGAGCTGTCGAATGTGGAGTAGTGCATCTAATGCTACTCTATTATTATTTTAAGACTCGGTGGCGCAAAAAAGTTTAGTAGTTGAAAGTTGACCAGGTTAGCAAAGCATCATCTCTCGTCTGTGTAATCATTTCAACAGACCATCAGCAAATAAGTGTTAACACATAAACTGTTTCATGTTTGTACACCCCAGTCCTTCTCTGTTTGTCACTAATGATGTAGTTGTTTTTTCGGAAGTCCCGACGCATCCTCTTAATAGCTCGAGACTATCGCATTTTTTTGGCAATTAGCAGATTTGTCAGCACCGGCATTTAAGTCGTTAGTCGTATAACCAAATGATTAAGTCTTGCGTAGATACTACTTTTGTAGTTGAAACAGAAAAAGTGATGCTCTAGCACATTTAACGAGCTTCTTAAGTTGATATCTAATCGAATCATGGACTACATCTTTTTGGAACTTTTCGGTAATTTCATACACTGTACAGGTCTACTTCAAAATCGCAACAAATAAAAATTACTGGTTGAATTCTCCAGTCAATAGTGAGTTACATTGTCGATTTGTCGTAAGTCAGTACATGCTGTATTTTACTATTTCATCGTTCTAGCTTGGTTTTATCTTGTAAAGGTAATTTTAGTTCAAGTTTTTAGAGCTAGTCCGTTTTTACTCTCAGAATATCACTAATTTAGCCTCGGTAACTGTTTCTGTATTTACTTACAAAGTTTTGCATAACATTAACGGCAGTGTTAATGTGTGGCAGCGTGGCCGAATGGGTAAAGGCGTCGTTTTTACGACGACTCTGATCGCAGGATCATGAGTTCAACCCGCACCCTGGTCACGTTGTTGCGTCCTTGGATAAGACGCTTTACGATAATTATCTCTGCTTGGTGGCTTCGAACAAGCAGCAAATTTACGTGGGAAGAAGTCAAAACGCCAACAGGAAAGCTCGGAAAATGGTCAACTCCTAAGCGGGTGCGGATTCGTCCAAAGCATAGCGCACCGTCGCTTTCTCGTGATAGGAGGATAAAGATGCACCAATCAATCAATCAATCATGTAAGCGTAAGCATTATTGCTGTTCAAAGCAGCCGGAATTGAGTTGCTTCTGAGAGCCCGTATGTGGATGGATTCGGCCGTGTCCAGGTCACCATTCTTCAGTTTTGCGCAAGCGTCGCTGGTGTGCGGCAAGACAACCGCGCTTTCTTTGGAGCCGAATGAATGGTTTAGGAGAGAAACGACCTGAAATATGCAGTACATTTGGTAGTTGGTATAGCCATTACCAAATACAAACCAAACTTTGTTTTTGTATAAACCATGTAATTAATTATTATTTGCCTTAACTAGTTTAAAGAGTTACTTATGACAACATTTATTATTATTTGTCTTAAATAAATTAAAGTGTGTATCCTAAAGCCATGGATCACAGGCAGGGTTGGAAAAATCACTTGTTTTTGCTTGAATTACAATTACGAATTCAATTTAATCTAAAAATTACATTTACAGTTATTCGAGTTCAATTAATTGTAATTCCATTGCAATAAAAAGATTCGCAAAACATTGCAACCAATTCACTTACATACGAAGCCTCGAGTTTGTTTATGTCAGTACTGTGGATTTGTTTTGCATTTCTATACCAGGGGCGACATGACAGAACGTGCTAACGAGCTCGTAAAGGCCATTCTCGCTCGCTAAAAAGCGCAACGAGCAAAAAATCTTCGTCGACCAACTGCCATTTTTGAGCCGTCTCGCCCAACACGCGTTAAAACGGCTCGCTCGGATTTCTTTGCGAGATGTTTGTAACCTGTGTTAGTACGTAATAAATACCCCATTGCGACGTCAGATGCATTTGTACTTCAAAATAATGCGTTCAAGCGTATTGTATGTACTACGTACATTGTTATGGAAAAAGATACTTTAAGCTATGCGTGATCATTCTACGCAAGCAAATTCTTCAACTGATAATAATTAGTAAATGAACGACAGAAGTTAATTATATTTTTGGATCAATGTAAAATAAAAACAACTTTTTCCATACTACAATTTTTTAATAAAGTAAAGCGCCCTTGAGGTTGTTGGTGGGTAAACTCACATGTTAACAGTAACTTTAGGTCTTAGGGTTTCAAAAATTTTCAAAAGTGATTAAGTCGAAGTACATTCTTCCTTTTTAGAACCGGTAAATCTTGAGTTTAGACTGACTGTTTTTAATTTTTTGCCAATATTCAGTCTCATTTGTTCTTGATTTTGTAAAAATTTTGAGAGCATCGATGTCAATTTCAGCGGGCATGTTTGAAACACTGTTTAATTCTTATTGCTCTGTCTGCTTAAAGGCGGTGAATCATCCAGCCAATTTCGGTGGTTTACAATAGCTAAAATTGAACTATAATTTTTGATATTTTTTGTTTTGATTTTGGGGCTGCGTTTGCAAAGATATTCAACAAATACAAAAAGATGTCCCCTCGAAAAAAGCTTTTGGAAACTCTGAGTTTTGATCTTCCCGCCAAAACCACAGTTCTCTAAACTATTAGGCCTACCGTAATCTTATTAAACTATTAGGCCTAACTATCTCTAAACTATTAGACATAATAGTTTAGAGATAGTTAGGCCTAACTAGGCCTAAACTATTTAGAAATAAACTATCTCTAAACTATTAGGCCTACCACAGTTCTCTAAACTATTAGGCCTACTGTGGTTTTGGCGGGAAGAACAAAACTCAGAGTTTCCAAAAACTTTTTTCGGGGGGACATCTTTTTGTATTTGTTGAATATCTTTGCAACCGCAGTCCCAAAATCAAAACAAAAAATATCAAAAATTATAGTTTATTTTTAGCTATTGTAAACCACCGGAACTGGCTGGATGATTCACCGCCTTTAAGACTTAAGTGAAGGCTTTTTTCTTGCCTTTGCAGCATCGTAAAATTGCAAAAGCAAAAAAGCAAGCTTTTTCCAAGTTGAACAATTGCCGAAAAAATTTCTCAATTGCTTGCGCAGAGCAACAGAGCTTTATAATCTTAAATAGTTGCAATTTTGCTTGCAAACACAAGAAAATCACTGAAATTTTATTGTTTTGAATCAGCACGAATTTTAGTTTCTTTGATTAGTTTGAATTTTTTGTTTGGTTTGTTTTGCTGCCGAGAATGGCATTGTTTTTAATTTTTTCTTAAATTTTGAGCAAAAATGAGCCTCGTGTTTTAGAAATTCGTTCTTATAAAAGGAGTGTGTTACTATTTTTGTCAATTTGCACCACTTAGCATTTTTTTGTCAATCGAAACAGCAAATGGTTCTCAATGCAATTCACTTTGTTTTAGCAGTCTAATAG
This sequence comes from Trididemnum nubilum, assembly GCA_963965965.1. NCBI lineage: Eukaryota > Metazoa > Chordata > Ascidiacea > Aplousobranchia > Didemnidae > Trididemnum > Trididemnum nubilum. Next base: position 49,128,262 of record OZ014471.1, on the reverse strand, counting down.
CAAACATGGCGACGGTTTGAATTAATTTTCAGCAAAAATTTGCATGAGTTAGAAGTTTTCAACATTTCGCCATTAAATTTGTAAACCAAAAAGATTTCTCGCACGCTAAAAGAGTGCTTCAAGATCCTCCTTAAGTTGGCAAGGAAAATGTGACGTTTTTTTACTCGAACTGCTTTCCGCAATCGCTCGAAGAAATTTAGCGAGAAAGAATGACTTAACGGATTTCGCAAGGCTTTACATACACGTGCAAAAATGCCCTCATACGTTTAGCGAGTATTTCGTTCGTTAGCGCCTCTTAAAAAAAAACTTGTTGTTAAAGCGAACGAGGAAATTTCTGTCATGTGCCCCCAGACCTATCAAAGCCCCATTTCTCTCTACTCTTGTTCTTCCATCAATGTTTGTTTAACTTTAATTTTGCTAGACATAATTTCGTTTGTAAGCAATTGTCAAGTATGTTATAGAATTCATATCGCTTCCAGCAACTTTATGGTTTAAGCTAAACCATGGTATCATACCGCAATTATTTGTGCAAAAGAAATTAAGTTTTAACACAATTGAAATCGTAAAAAAGTTGAAATTGTGTAGGTTACAACTTAAAGATACAACTAGTGTTTAACACTATTTTAACTTTTACCAATAATATCACATATTTAACATGATCATACAAAATAGAACCATTAGTGTGGCTTTGACATGCACACAAGTACAAAAGCACACAAAATCTTAATATCACAAATAGCATTGAAGTTACGATGGCTACTTACCACCGGTTACAGTCACATCTGATGTCATAGGCCAATTTTATGTTAGGATATTTTTTGCCTAAGAGTTAGTGCTAGTAATGATTCGAGTAGGTGCTAAGTTTAGGTTATGAATATGATTAACCCTATCTCTAAAACTAACTCTAACTATCCCCAACCTACTTTGATGCTCGCTTTGTGACGTCAGATGTGATTGCAACCGGTAGAAATTATCGATCTCTATTTGCGACCGGAGGAAAATTGATACTGTTCAAGCACATTTTGTAATCATTTATCTTCGTGAATAATAGAGTACTTGTAATTGAAAATAGTCGGAAATTTTTCAGTTACAATTACTGCAAAATCGTGTAATTAATTACAATTTTGTCAATTACAATTATAATTTTTCCAAGCCTGGTCATAGGTGGTCTGTTCAAAATTTGCAGAAACGGGATCTGTTACTGGCTCTCTAATTTAGCAACCGCTTATTTCGAGCCAAAAGAGTTAGAAGCAATTTTTAACAGCCGTTTCTCTAAATTTAGCCAGAGAATCGCGCAAACCGATTGATCAGCATCATTACTGTATGACTAGAACAGATAAGATTACTAGTTACTACTTGAAAAAAATGTATTTAGCAGCTGTGGTGCACTTACCGAATCCACTTTAACTTGCGCCACGAACGGATTCACAAACTCCCCTTGAATAAACTTACTCAAAGAATCGAGTGAGTGAAAAATATCTCTCAGAATAGCGAGAAGAAGATAATTCCTAAAAAATAAAATACACCGCTCTACAATATTTGAACTATTTTTGTTAGTCAATCAATGTAGAGTTGAAAATACTTAGGTTTGTGGCTTTTAATTTGAATTGGTCTAAAATACTTTTTTACCAAGTCTAAGCTTTTACACTTTTACATGTGTTGTTATGTTTGAGATGTTGCATTTCCGTATTAAAGGGGCATTCGAGTCAAATTTTTTACTGTGGACCAAAATGTTGCATATAGCCTAAAAAACATTCTAACCAAATTCGAACGTTCCAAGTCTTCCCATTTTCAACATATTACCGTTTTAAAATTAACAATTTTCCTCTTACTTCAGGGTTGTGTCACAAGATTAACTTTTTGAAAGCTGGCTTACATTTACTTGAAAAGCAGCTAATATGTAATGACAACCGTTTACCTTGTCTTGACAACAGCAATCCCGCAAAATACTTATTGGGAGTTTGGAACATGAAGTAACTTTTTGAAATGTTGATACTTAACCCTGGCAAGATTTTTAAGGGGAAAAAGCCTTTCTAATAGAAAATTTATGCTGATATATTTTAGGAATGGAAAGTCTTAGAAAGCTTAAATTTGACGGAGTTAGTTTTCAAATCGGTCAACATTTTTGAGAGAAGTTCAAACAAAAAACCTTCTGACCTTAGTGCCCTTTCAAGAATTTGACTCTCACTTCAGTGTTGCTATTTCACTAGTGTTTTAATAGAGGTATCCCAACCCTACTCTTTGTTGCAGTTTTTTTTTTGTTTTTTTTGCGATTAAGTTTTACGAAATGAAAGGTTTTTACCATATTTACCAGCTTAATTGAAACAACCCTGTTTTTGTTTTTTTTTGGCTAAAAAGAACCAAAAAACTTGGGATTAAGGCTGGCAGTTTTTGAATTTTCAGTCTAAAACCAGATGATAGTTTCCGATACACTTTCTCACCTGCAGTAGCTTATTAGCACAAACGATTTTTTTGTGCATTTTGTAAACTTACACAGGATTTTTCAAGCGGCGAAGCACTGATCTACTCCTGGCTGCACCATCACATTGCGCTCTCCGAAGTATTCCAGCAGGATGATGAAGTCTCGGCACACAGAATTCACAGCACGCCCTCTGGACAACCAACGAGTTTCACATACTGCTGGAATACGCACCCATTTCTAATTTGAAAGAGCTCGAATGGTGTTGACAGCTTGCCGATGTATGTGAGATCTGTTAAAATCACAAAATTGTCCAGCCTTTAAAAAATAGTTCTAGAAAATAAATTATTCTTATTATCCTAGATAAGTGTTTTCATGACTGTCGCATTAATGACGCCAGGATTGGTGAAAGTTGCTATTTATAAATCTGGAATCTAAAAAAAAGCTGCATAATCCAGCGGAAGAACTATTTCTAAGATACTGTTATCGAATCAATACAACTGTAATATACAATAATTAGTGCTTTGACAAAAACTCAATCACTGAAGTTTGTAAAAAGAAAGCTCTTTTGACTTTCAGTTGAAGATACCGGCCAGGTGGCGAGCGGTAACGCCTTTGTCTCTGGAGCGGGAGGTCGGAGGTTCAAGTCTCGGGCCGGTCAAATTGGACACAGTTTTGCCAACGGCTCGCAACTGTTGCGACATTTCTTGGGAAGGAGCAGTGTTGCCTGGGCGTAATGATGCAGAGATGGGTCCCACCAACTCGTAACACGCTTTGGCGTAACACAGCGAGTATAATAAAGATTTGATTTGATTAGGAAAAAGGTTAAAAGAAATGGCCCGGCCAAATGTTGTAGTTATAAAATAATTCAAAAACAGCGCCTCAGAACTTGCAAATTCATTTCTTGCGAATGAGCAAAACACGCTGCGTTTAAGCACACCAACGCAGAGGGCTTTTATTTTAATCTAATAAGTTTATCGATGTAAGGTATGAAAAAATTGATAATCCACGGATCAAAGTCAGTTCACGTTGATGCATCCGACACTTACAGATCTTTTTTAAGTATTTTCTATTTTATGTTTTATTTTTTGTGTCCTTGTTAAAGAAAGAAGGTGTTTGGCTACAATCCTGCCTGTACTCTCAATAAAAAGGAATTGACGTTTAATTTTGTGGGTGAGATTTTTGCACCTTTAATTTATAATTTTGGGATTGTGCTCTGAATTGGCAGCTATGGCGATAAAACCTGCACTAAACATCAAAAATAAAATTTATTTAAAATATTAGATGTGATAATCTTTTTACAAAAGCATGTGCATTTTGTGTAAGTTAATAATCGAATTAGACACTTTCTGTAATTTGTCTGTTAAAAGTCTTGTGGGCAGACAAGCTGATTTTCTGTTTTGCTTTTTTGGTTTGTTCTTTCTTGGTAAAAAAATGGTGCGCTATCAATTAGTTCACTTAAAATAATTTTTAAATAAACTTTATCGGATATTTCTTAAAATTGTCATGCAAATTACCTTGAAAAATATGCATGCAAGTAATGCAGCAAATGATCAGTTTCTAGCAGCTCATCAACACCATCGTAAGCATCTTTTATCGCTAGATTCAAACGATGAGCGACACAATGCTGGCCAATAAGTGCTGGAGAGTAAATCTAAAAACAGCAAAGTTCACAGTCATTTGTAGTCCTTAGCCCCCTGGTTATGAACGGGCTATGTGGTATTACACAAGCTCAAGCTGGATTTGTTAGAAAATGTTCGAAGTAATGTCGTAAAATCTTTTTCAAAATACGTATATTGTTATGTCGGGTATCGCATAAAACGTTTTAAAAGTTGAAAGGACATTTAAATCGGAAGTTGTTTTTTTTTTGTTTGGTTTACTCTAAACAATTTTTTAGGGATCTGAAGACTAACTTCATCAAATTTGAGCTTAGTACGACTTTCCGTTCCCTGAGATATTACAGTTAAAATTTGTCCTTAGAAAAGCTTTTTCCCCTAAGAAATTTTGCCAGGGTTGCCAACTACTATAGAAACAAAATTTCAAAAAGTGCTGCATGTTCCTAATTCTTAATAGGTTTTTTGCAAAAGAGTTGTCAAAACCAATTGAAGGGTCAAATCGTAAATTAGCTGCTTTTCAAGTAAATGTAAGCCAATTTCCAAAAATCAATCATCTGTTTCAGTACTGACAAAATGGTAACACTGAAGTAAACCAAAAATGTTAATTTTGTACCGCAAAACTGCAACTTAAAAACGGGGTTGACATAGAAAGTTTAAGTTTGGTAAGAATGCTTTTTAGGCTTTTCCCAACTTTGTTGTTAACAATCAAAAACTTTACTTAAATTCCCCTTTAAGTTTTATCATTGCTGCAATGAAAACAAAAAAAATGTAGTAATTTAGTTTTCCTTCAAATTAAACGATAAAGGATTTATATTTCTTTCTGGTTTAAGCATAAATTCTGCTCAATGACACTGTTGATACCGTAACGGCAGAAAACCCTACTAGAGCAGCTTAACTTTCACCTTAAGCACTTAAGCAGTCTAGTATTATTTTTCATACCTTTAGTCTTTCCACCAATCCATTTGAGTGGCCTCGCATTGCCGATGCTCCGCCGCTGGTGACCATGACAAGGCGTTCCAAAGGAATACCTGTCTTTTGGTAATGGGTCACCACGACATTACACAGAGATCTAGCGTCTAAATTCTCAAGCTCAATGAGCTTGAGAAAGCGCACATGATTTTTTTTCTGCAAAACAGTCAATTTATATTTTTCATAATCTGCCCCCACGCCAAAACGTATGGAAAGCTGCGAGTGCTTAATAACAACTTTTCTTGAAAAAGTGAAAAGAATATTAAAAACAAAGTGCAATTTTAACTGTTTTCAACAGCGTAATCGTTTCTTATACCTAACTTAACTTTCGGTCTGGGTTCGAGCCTAAACTAGTCGGCCTGGAATACCACTTTGATGCGAAGTTTTAAGTTCTCTTACTCGATACGTAATACGTTCTATTTTCCGAGCAGGAAGCTAATAGCTTATAGTGAATTTTATAATAGCACCGGTTTGTAACTGAATTAGAATAACATCACTGATTACAGAACTACTTTTTAAGTTAGCTTCAAATAAATGCTGATTAAAATCTTACCTTGACAATAAATTTAACTAACATAATCAAGCATTTTTCGCCCGTCAAACTGGTAGATTCATCTATTATTAGGCAATGAAAGTTTGCCTTGCAAATTTCCAAAATTGTCCTTTTCTCCAGAACGCTTGAAAGGGCGTGAACGAACTCCCACACATAGTTTTTGCTGCGATGGGAGCTTCCAAGCGCTCTTCTCAGTGGAGAAAAGGCAGCAATTTGTTTTTCCACCAATCTAAAAATTTTTTATCAAAAACAGCGGGATGGAGACTACATTTTGACTAAATATACCTTGATGCATGATTATGGAATTGAAAAAGTAAGAATTCAGTCGTATTTTACAGGTGAAAAAGCATTTACAAAAAGTACGTAAAATTGCGAATAGTCAAAAACAAGTTTTGATTTCTTTTTCACCCGCGCTGAGAAATCAAATCAATACGTAATTGAATCACAAAACAAGCATACTGTAATTTGCATGACACTATTGATGTATTAGTTGACGGCTGACGCACAAAACTGGCTGCCTTTAGCAACACCCCTTTTGCTAAAATAGCTTCTATACTCTGGGTCCGATAACGTCAACGAAATTGCTCAAGAGGTTTTTCCTTAGGCTACTTTCAAAATTATAAAAAAGATTGTGTTACGTTGTTACATTAGCATTAGTATGGTTTGCTCGAGCAGTGTACAGTATTGGCAGCCAGTAGTGTGGCACTGATATTAAATATATTAGTGAATGGCGTAGCTTTATTATTACGTAACTTTAAAATTTATTGCTATAATAATCTACTACGTACAGTTGCAAATCAAATTAAAAAAATATTTGGGAAGGTCGGGTTAGTTGACTCATTTTTTACTTGGTAGCGCGTAGTTCCGATGTTTTTTCTTCTACAAACCTTAATTTTACACATTATTAACTTCAATCTTTTCCTTAGCCCCATGGTTTTTTTCAGAGTGATAGTATGTCAACAACTGGCAATTGCAGCAGTTTCAAAAATGAGTATGACTTGAGTCAACTAACCCTACAAAGAGGGTAAGATGACTCACTAAGAGGGATAGTTGACTCATACCAAACAAAATATAATAACGAACAAGCATTTAATCCACAAAGCAATTGGTTGCCACGTTTAAAGAAAAATCAACATGTATGCTTACCAACAATAAAAGCACACAGTCTAGGTACAGTATTGACAAAAAAGTAAGTTGTGGTCTCTGTGCAGTCTAGATGTGCCCAAGTGAAGCATTCACTGGACATGTGATAGCTCTTCCCTGCTGGGCAGCAGAAGCTGCATCCACGACAAACGCATTGCACCCATTTCTCTCCGGATTTGCTGTTCATCCAAGTGTCTTCGCAAATGCAGCAAATTAATCTTCGTCAAGTATGTTATCCCTGATGTCCCTATCTGAATCCAGAAGCGACATATTATAATAATCAAACTTGTCGGAAGAACTCGAAGACACGATACTTTTGCGTTGCTTTGTGTTTTCTTTTTGTTTAAATTCGTCTTTGTTGTTTTCTTTTGCAAAACCTTCCGCTTTTTCCCATATTTACTTTCTCTTTCTTTTGCTTCTTTTTCAAGTCTTTTTTTTCTGGAGTGTTTGTTAGAATTAGTGATCTGCCCTTCTTTTTTCGGTTAGTTTGTTTTCTTTCTGAGGCTTTTGGTAGCGGCAAGATGTCACGAGGAGACTTGTAGGCCACACCACTAACACCCAATTCCGGTGTCTCACTGACTTTGCATACTGGCGCTGTGGCAAAATTGCAATCATTAACATCTTTATTTGCTGTCAAGGAGACTGTCAATACTGTTGTTTCAGTTTCTGAACGATTAGATGACGCATCCTCACATGTATCGTTCAATTCATCAAAGTCTTTTTCAGCAGGGAATAATTCTTCTGCTCGCTCCAAACAGCTCGAATTCAAATCAGTTGTGGAAGCTACTGGCTGTCGATCAGTAATCGAAGATGGAGTAAAATCACCATCTAAAACCATCATTGGTGAAAACATGTGGGTTTAACGGGCAAATTCCAGTGCACCGAAAGCCGGACAAGAATATTCCTTGGGGTGAACGCAAGCTCAAACGCTTGTTTTGCAAGTTGAGCAACGCCATAAATGGACAACGTAGTCGCTGGATTCTTTCTCATCCAGTTGTCTAGAGCTGCATTATAAGATCTTTTAAATGGCCCATAGACAGAGCGGTCTAGTGGTTGCAACTTGTGCGACGTATGAGGGTGGATTGTCACCATTACTATTCCGTGTTTTCTCCCCATCAAGGAAGCCGTAAGAGAAATATGTGATGCATGATTGTCTATGATCAATAGGACGAGATTTTCTGTACAACATTTTTTTAGCTGAATAAAGTGTTCAAGATATTTCACGAAAATTTCCTCATTTATCCATCCGCTTTTTGCGGCACACCCAGCAGAACCCACTGATGCTCCTGCTAGAATAGATTCCTTTACGAAACGAGACCTTGGGAAAATGAAGTATGGAGGGACTGTGTTTCCGATTGCATTGATTGTGCCAATCATTGTAACGTTCAGCGGAAGTCACGGCACCAACTTGCTTAGCTCCTTTCAAAGCAATCATTTTAAGTGGAGTTTGCGGTTTGCGTAGTAAAACACCCGGTCTCATCCATGTTGTAAATGTTTTCTGGTGAAAAGTGATATCTATCCATGAAGTCAGAAATGTTTTTGAAGGAGATACCAACAATGGCGCGGTTAAATGATGTTGCTTGTCCTAGTGTAGTTGCTTCAGGAGATCTTAATGACAAGTTATGGCGTTTCATAAATGACCACATCCAATCTCTTTCTGCTTTTCTGTTGTCATACCAGCTTTTGGGAGTAGTGACTTGTTTTTTTTCTGCAAATTCGTAAGCTAGCATTTTTGCTTTATCCATAGATAGACCATGATATGTTGCTTCACTAAATTAATGCAATGTTCTGCCAAATCTTTTTCCATTTCATGCGTGAAAATTTTTCAGTGTTTTGCATATTCCATTTTTACTTGTTCTGATGACTCTTAGGAAGCTTTTTTTAAGTACCGCCGAAATGATGTTTGGTCGATTCCAAACTGCTTTGCAGCACTACGTCCAGATAAACCACCACGCATGGCATTTGCAGCTTGTTCAAACACTTGTATTGGAATTTCTCCTCTATTAGTTTTGCGTGACTTTTTCCCCATTATTAAGCTGAAGTGTACCAGACAACACGTTTACTCTAAAAGAATGCCTCTGAGTACCAAACGTACCAATCAAAAACTTTAAATGATGCTATTCAGCAATTAATTCTTACAAAAACATGGTTTAATTTTTATAACTACAATAATAGGGTTAATTGACTCACTGAATCAACTAGAACAAACGCCCGTGAGTCAACTAACCTTTTAGTGCCTTCAGTTGGAAAAATGTCGACCACTAATTTTCTGCGGACTATAGAGCTACCACAATTATACAAAATACGCTGTGGAACTTAGCCTATAATCTGCTAAAATATTATTTCGTACTTACACCTTCTTTAAGAAATATAACCTTACGCACTAACCTTTCAAATTTTACTTTTTTTAGTTAAAAACATACTTTTTGGCATAACTCTTTAGCCTTGCCTTCCAAACATGTGAACTTGACATGGCTGCCATTATAGATTGTAACCAATGAAACAATCGAATAACTTATATGATTTTACGCATGGTTGATTTGAAACTGGCCATGAGTCAACTATGCTGATGCGTCAACAAACCCGACCTTTCCCTGCTGAATAATACTAAGCGTAATAGTTTGAATCTCGTTCACAATGAGGAATACTCCAGAGTTGTCAGTCGGGCCGAGCTTTTCGGGTCGGGTTCGGGCTCAAGGTCGAAAAAAATTTCGGGCTTAATTCGGGCCTGAGACGTACTTTTTTGTCTTAGATGCTCAAAAACATAAACAAAATAATTTGGCAAAATTGCTAAATTTTTCAGATCTAACTTACTTTTCGGGTATTTTCAGGCATGACTTAGGCTTCAAATTAATTTTCGGGTTCAGGCCGGGTTCGGGCCTGAACTAGTCGGCCCGTTTACTACTCTGGAATACTCTAAATGATTGGCTTTTTGTTAGTCTGCTTGCCCACCTTCATGACCGGCTGGCCTAATCAAATTTTTCAAATTTATTAAGTTTGTGTGATTTTCTTCTTTGTTTTATTTCTTTCTTTGTGTTTGTTCTTGCGGGTTTCATGTATCACCTCTACCCTTAGAGGTGATCATAAGTCATCGCTTGGACTTCTCATGGTTTCTGCGGCGAATAGTAAATTAGCATTTTCTTGTATTCATTATTTCACATATTTATTCGCTTAAAATAAAACCGAACTTAAACTGTTGGTGCTGGCGATTTCGGTGAATTTTCGAGAAAAAATAGCCATTTTAACGGCGTTCGGATCACATTTCGCTCATTTCAAAAACTGTTTCAAAGACTTAAATTGCTAAGATTCGGATGCCAGTTGAAAAATTATATTGCCCAGCCCTGTTCTTCAACTTTCTCTTTACTTACAGTTGAAGTCCAAAACACGTTTAAACGCTTGCTTTTTTGATTTAAATTATCCAAGGGACTTGGCTAAGGGGAGGAAGTTAAATCTCTTATTATCCCTCCACCTCTCCCATGTTAGCGCCATTAATTATAATACTTATCTGAATAAAGGAACCTAATTAATAAAATACTGTAAACTAGTTTTTTATTTTTGAGTTCAAAATTAGCAGCACCCATAAATTGGGAAAACGAAAAGAACAAACAGTTCAACGCATGTGCGTTTTTCACACTAAGTATTTTCACGTTGCGTAGTTTCCACAGAAATTTTGATTTCGAAACTCGGGAAGAATTTTATAAATAGAATAGCCTAAGGCCTATCATGGTCTAAATGAATCCGGCCCTAATACTGGGTGTTTTGTTTGATTGAAATCGTGAGTTGTTTATGACTATTCAAGCGAAAAAGACAATTGGGTTTAGATTTTTACTTAGGTATGTTATGTTGTTGGTAAGCGCTTTAGCAAGCTATTGAACGATTTTTGCTTTAGTTGAATGGAAAATCAATAGAAGAACGTAGAAATAATACTGATCGTACTTACTCGTGCAGTTTGACAGCGTTGCGCATTGCTTGTTTGGTTTGGAGCAGAAACCAGACATTGCGGAGCAAAGCAAATTTTATTGTTTTGGCACCTGCTGTTTCGAGCCGAACTCCCCCGGTCCTCGCCAAAGCAGATTCTAAAAAATTTTCATTCGACTACCGGTTAATTTATATGCGCATTTCATATCTTACTGTAGTAATTTCAAAGCATAGTTTATTTCAGTATCACTTGCAAAATCAAAATATTTGATTCAAGTTAGGCATATTGCAGTTGGTTGATATTCTATTAGCAGACTTAATGATATTATAATATTTGCAATTTACAAGCAAATACAACAATAGAATGGTAATAGTTATTCGCTTACATTGTCCCATTCACTTGATTACCAGTTAATAATTGCCATGAAATATTGTCTTAACTATTGAGTTTCATCATGTTGAGGATAAATAAAAACATAAATAAACAGATCTGTCTGGATTGTTGGTAAAATATGATACCGATTACCGTGTACTTACAAGAATTGCTTCTCTGCATTGCCAACTTATGTAAAGCACGTTGATGTAGTGCACTTTGGCGATGAACCTGGAAGGAACTGGTTCGAAACCCGTTAGCAGGTGCCTTATTGCCTTTTGCCCACGCACTATTTTTGACCGCTTTGTTTGTGCAGTTACGACATACTCTGAAAAGATGAAATATTTTGCTGAATGTTCTTATCCGGAGTTTCTATTTGTAAGCGGTGACAACTACATAATGTGTTTCAGAAAAAAATCAGGTGTTAAAAAAGTTTTATTTTACTTTATTTCAATGGTCAATTCCCAAACCCTCCCAAATTGCTAACTGTGTCTAAACCTCTAAGCCATCGCGCATATTTTTATTTAATAATTTTACCGTTTTTGTGGTGCAATCTGCTTTAGGCTATAACCCGTGAATAAACATTAACAAATAAAACTGAAAATTGGATGGCTTTCTCTTTCTCGTGACATTTCATATCACTTCATTCCTCTTTCGGTGTTCAATTGGCCTATTTAATACTGTGAATAGTTTGTATGCCTTGATTTGAATTTGACTGAGATTGACAACGGTAACAGGGAAATAACCGAAAGGTCTCGTTTGAATAAATTATGTTCTGCAGTACTTCTGGTTATATTGGCTTTAATTAAATTGTTCGAGTAGTTCATTTATTATATACTGTTGATTTTAAATAATTGTATATTGCCAGTAACACAATAATTTCAATAACAAATAATTTAGAAGCATAGCGGTTCGAATTTCTCCTTAATCTAAGAAAAAAAGAAGACACGTAGCAATAAGATCAAAAAACCAAACACATTAATGAACATCAAAGGCGTAAAAATTTTGCATTCATTTGCTAAGTAATAAAACTAATTTTGACTCACCTAAACTATTAGACAGATGTAATCAAGTTACCAAATTACGTATCAAAGAAACCCTACATATTTCCAAAATTGAACCGCAGCTGAATGCCGATCACCAACCTTTGCCCTTGTATCCTTTTAACGCTTAAATGTTTTAAAGTGACGTCAATATTTACTGCTGTTTTCATGTGTGTTTTTATTGTACATAACCTAAGTGATTACCCATCGTTCTTTGATTCGGCAGTGTGACAAATCTAAAGCTAACCCGTAGCCACTAGCCAGCACCTGATCGCAACGGGTGGCTAACTAGAAATATTGGTATCCGGGAAGCTGCTTTTGCTGTTCGCTCTGTTCGTATTTGCAATGGTAGCAGCAACATCTACCTGTTGAGCTGTAGCAAATAGTTGCCAAAGCAAGTTGAATTTGTCAATCTGTTAAACAGACAAAAGCAGCGCAAATTAACAGTACTACAGTACAATGTCGACTCTTGAACTAAAGCTTGATCAAATACTACAGAAATTAGACGCGCTTGAGAAAAAAGTGGACAGCTTCAACACTAGAATATTCAAGTTGGAGAATAAAACAGCAACTCTCGAACTAAATTTGACTGCCAAGGCGGAAACTCTTGACATCCTTGATGATAAAATGAGAGAATTCGAAAAATTTAAATCAGACTATGAAAAAACGGCGATCATGCAAGAATCATATAGCAAACGCCTTAATGTATTAATTCACTGCATCGAGGAAGATGAAAGTAATACTAGGGAAAAGCGTGAGGAGACTGTGCAAAAATTTGAAACTTTCTTAAACGATGGATTGAATATTGATCCTGACGATATTGAGCTTGTCGATATTCATCGACTACCGCAATATCCGATTAAGAAGAATGGTAAAACCGTGCACAGGCCTATAATAGTTAAATTGACTAGCACTCAAGATAAAAATCGAATCTTTAGTTCGGCCAAAAACCTCAAAACATATAACGAGACGCGAAGAAGTTACGATGAACACTCTCCCTATGTGTATGTAACAGAACATTTGCCCGCAAAATTTCAACAACAAAAAAAATTACTCTTGCCTGACTTCAAGGAAGCAAAACGAAAGAAACAATCTACCTACTGGAGAGCCATTGATGGCAATTATTGCTTGTTTGTTGACGGCGACAAAATAGACTTACCAAAAAAAAACGCCGAAAAATCGTTGATTTCCTAAGTTAAAAAATAATATTGTTCATGAATTTCATCGTACATGAAAATTCGAATCTAATGACTCCATAATGTAGCAAGCATAGTGTTTGTCTTAAATTAGAATGACTCTCTTTAATCACGTAGAAAAGTCCTCAACTTTGTTAATTCTCGACTGCAAATTTATTTTTTACTTCTTAAAATTGTAACTATTTACTTTGATGAATGCTACAATTTATTAAACTTACAAGGCGATCTCGATTCAAGACAAATTACAGAAAACAAGAAAGTTTAGCTGGCTTTCTACTTCGCTATATACTTAAATAGCAAATGATATTAAAATCATAAATAAAAAAAATTTAAAAAAAAATGATAATAAATTGTATCTTATCGCATATTAGAGCTTTTCTTTCAAACAGTCAATCTTCGCTCAGAATCGAACACAGTTACGAGCAATGGTGCTTATGCTATTGACTGATTTTGCTTGCTGGTTTTGCGAAGTTGCCAATATCGGGTTTTTAGTTTCAGTCTTGCGCTAAAAGATTATGAAGTGCTTCTGACTTATTTTCGGTGTTGCTGTCTTTACTAAACTAACTTTGTTTTCACGATGTTAAACAAGGTCTATAGTTTCCACTTGGCACAGTATGTAGTCTAATTAGTTGATGATGTGAATGAGGAAACATAGCTAAGCGAGTGGTTAAATTACCAGTATCAGACTAAGATAATAGTGTGTTTTTGATTTTTTTTTTTTTTTATTCACAAAGTTGACTTTCGGTTATTCTTCATTCCGACATCGGCCGCTGTAGCTTTGTATCTATTACTTTGATTTGTGTGATAGTGGGATAGCTAGTCTACTTTACATTTTTTACTGCTAAGTTCGAGATATGTTGGCGGTAGGAAGGAGGCTCTTGCGGTCGATGTCGGGATGTGGAATTCTTCATTGAATATGGTAAGTCTTTAAACTCTAGTTTCAGAATGTAATGCTGCCTATGTTGTAATCAATTTATCTATTCTCCTTTGCATGGCGACGTTTGTAACTAAACTGTGTAATGGGTATTTGATTTTTATGGCAAAGTCCAAAAGCATCGTGGGCTGCGATGCAAATGACCTGCTACAGTATTTCTCGTCGGGTCAAGATGCCACTGATTCATCTCTTTTTTTGCATACACCTAATAGTTTTGCAGATATCATGTCACTTGTGCCTGATAATATTTCTCCGTGTAAATATCATGATTTAAACTCCCAAAACAATATGTTTAATTCCTCGAAAAATATATTTTTGTTGCACCTTAATATCCGATCACTTCAAAAAAATCACGATAATTTATGTGAATTTCTAGACCAACTACTCATTAAACCGCATTTAATTGGTCTCTCGGAAACCAAAATAAAACACCAGCCTCTCTTAGATATTTCCCTTCCCAATTATAACTTTATTCACGCTGCTTCACCCACTAATGCTGGGGGAGTGGGACTCTATATATCTGACTCTCTTGAATATGAGATTCTTGGAATCAATTCCATTGATACTTCTGGTTTTGAAAGCTTATTCATCAAGCTATCGAATTTAACTAGCAAGCACCTCGCAATAGTAGGAGTAATCTATCGACATCCGAAAAATAATATTGCTCTCTTCACAGATAAACTGAGTACAATTCTTGACTCATATTTAAAACAACCTTATGATATCACTCTCGTGGGCGATTTTAACATTAATTTGGACCCTGAAAAATGCCAAACCGAGGCTCGGCATTATCTCGATACTCTGTTAGGATTTGGATTATTTCCAGTTATCACTAAACCAACTCGGGTCACTGCAACCTCAAAATCATTAATTGACCATATATTCACCAACATAACAACTCGAACAATCTCATCAGGTATCTACCAAAGCGATATATCAGACCACTTTCCTATTTTTTGTCTTATCCATAGCAACGCATCAAAACACAAAAAAGTTGACCAACGTGGGTTTTACAGAGATTACAAAGTTTTTAGTCTACCACCATTTCAAGAAGACATAAAAACCATTTTACAAAATGAATCCGCATTAGTGCCTTTAAATAGCGAAAACAATGTTAATAGCGTATTGGAACAATTCATTTCATCATTCAAATGTGTGGTTGACAAACACGCCCCCACAAAAAGAGCATCACGCAAAAAAGATAAATTATTTAAAAAGCCTTGGTTAACGAAAGGGCTTCTAATCTCTATCAAAAATAAACAAAAAATGTACAAAAACAATTTTTTGAATGGAAATGATGCTCAAAAACTGCTTTTCAAAACTTACTCCAACAAATTAACCAAAGTCAAACGCCTTTCTAAAAAAATGTACGTTTTTAAAGAATTCGACGACAACGAAATTATAGTCGTAAAATGTGGAAAACCATCAATTCACTTCTCCACAATAAAACAGCTGACATAAATTCTCCACCCAATAATATAAAAATAAATGACAAAATCTGTGACAATCAGTTGACAATGGCTGAACATTTCAACAATTTTTTTTGTACCATTGGCAAACGTCTGGCCGAAAAAATGGAAAACAACAGCAGCCAAAGTGTAATTCGATACTTAACTAACAGAGTTTCCTCTTCAATATTTCTTGAACCAGTTGATGAAAGAGAACTAATTAGCATAATTAATTTATTACCTTTGAAAAAATCGGTCGGGCATGATAACATTCCAGTCATTTTTATTAAATTAGTAGATAGAATTATAGCACCTTTTCTGGTTAAAGTAATTAATTCATCATTTGATTTAGGGATGTTTTCAAATATTCTTAAAATTGCTAAAGTAATTCCTATTTACAAGTCTGGAGACAAACAAATTATCAATAACTATCGCCCTATATCATTGTTATCCCCCTTTTCCAAAATATACGAAAAATTACTTTTTAATCGTTTTTACAAATTTCTGGATAAAAAATCGATTTTAATCCCAACACAATACGGATTTCGCCCTCACCACTCAACACAACATGCAATTTTAAACATTATCACAACTGCCTACCATAATCTTAACATTAAAAATTTCACTGGGCTGGTAACACTTGATTTAACTAAAGCTTTCGATACGGTTTGTCACGAAAGACTGTTAATTAAACTTCATCACTATGGTTTTAGAGGAAAAGTTAATAAGCTGATTGGTTCCTATTTCTCGAATCGAAAACAATATGTTAGTCTAGGTGATATTAACTCCTCACAACAGCATATCGGGTTAGGAGTGCCTCAAGGTTCCACACTAGGACCACTTTTTTTCTACTTTATATAAACGATCTTCCTAATGCCACTAATAGTCTCCCTAGATTATTTGCAGATGACACATGTTTAATTCTTAGTCACTCATCAGTAGCCAAGTTAGAAAAAAACATAAATCAAGACCTAGCCAATGTATTCAGATGGGCCATAACCAATCAATTAACAATAAATCCGACCAAATCCCACTTGCTTATTGTTTCGCCATACTTAAACAAATCAACACTGAATGCTTTCATCACACTTGACTCATCTATTCTAAAAGTAGAGAAAAGCATAAAATACTTGGGAATAAATGTCGATTATCAGCTCCTTTTTGGAGATCATATCAAACAACTACGAACAATTGTTTCTCGTGCCGTTGGCATTATGACGAAGATAAGGCACTTTATTCTTTTACGAATACTAAAACAAATTTACTTCGCCTTCATTCATTCACATCTTACTTATGGCATTATAGTGTGGGGAGCCACATTTCCTTCTTACCTAACTCCACTAAAATCTCTGAAAAATAGAGCAATTATATTATTTTCTGGAGCGTCAAGGTTTCAGAGCGCGCAACCCCTGTATAAAGAAAATAATATACTTAGTTTAAACAACTTAATAAGTCAAGAAACAGCTAAATTTATGTATAAATTCATTCACAAGCAACTTCCTGTACAATTCGATAACTATTTTGATAATGTCCATGCAATTCATAAAAGAAGTACGAGAACTTCACAAATGAAAAATCAACTCTACATTCCTAGATTCCGTACTAACAGATTACAAAGATCCTTTAAGTATAGAGGAGTTAAAGTATGGAACGATATACCTAACGAAATTAAAAATAACAAATGTAATTTTTCAGCTTTCAAAAGAATCTGCAAAAAATACCTAATCTCACAAGTGATTTGATTTCTGCAAATAAAAGTTTTTTTGTTTTTTTTCCAATTTTTCACTAGACAGCATGCAATCTGGTAAGTAATTTTTGTAAAAAATCCATCCCGTTTATTTAAACATAATTTTGAACTTAAAGTACGAGCTAATAGTTATTAAGCCATAACTATTGACGAACAAAAGTTAAGTGGCTGCTTGACTCGAAGACCGGCAGGTCACTTCACAGCCCTCCTAGTACACACGTATAAAAATAATAACCGATCCTCTCGTGAATTACTGTTTTAATTTTGTGACAAAATAAAATATGATTGATTGATTGATTGATATTTTGTCCTTTCTCTTTTTTTTTGTTTCTTCTTTTATTTGTTTAAAAACGCGTAATTAAAAATTGAAGGTCAAGTAATTAAAAATTGAAGGTCAAAACGCGTAATTAAACGCGTAATTAAAAATTGAAGGTCAAGTAAGAAAGATTTCGCTTGATCTTGCATAATTATTTCTGAGTAAAACATTACATCAAAAACAAAATAACTTACCACTAACATCATCAGAACAAGTTAAATTAGACTCCTCTGGCTGGTTCTGATTTCTGCTGCTGTCGTCAATTGAATCTAAAAAGCAGTTTTGTTTTTTATTCTAAGACTAAGAGCAAAAATTAGACGTGAAGTAAGAAAGATTTGGCTTGATATCAAAAACGAAATAACTAATCGCTACTGTCATGAGAACCTACGAGTTTAAGATCCTGTTGCTGGTCCTGATTTCCGCTGATGTCGTTGTCATTTGACTCTGAAAGTAAAACAAATTTATTTTTAGTTTACGATAAACAATCGGCAGCTTCTGTGCTGGGCTAACGGAATTTTTATTCTAAAATGAACCAGAAATATGCTTGTATGCTCTGGATTTTACGCACAGTTTAGATCCGGCGTTTAATAGATCTTTTATTAGATCTTTTCTTTAGATCTTTAGATCTTTTATTAAAAGTGATACAAATATTCAATGTTATGACGTACAATAGTTTAAGGAGCTTCTAATAAACCTTATACTTTCACAAAATATTTGTATCAAAGAGAGTTTGTTTTTTTTTGGTTGTTTTGCAGTTTTTTTGAAATTTTGATTTGCTTTCAAATTTTTTTATAGCTAGAAAAGTTCTTTTATAGCCAGAAAAAAGTTTCAGAGTCCATGTGTGTCGAAGTTCTGCTTTGAGTTTCACGCATAACTATTGACTCGACCTTAAAACGTGGAAAAAAGCTTTTCTGTTGCAATTATCAAAAATAGCTCAGCGATAGTTATTGCAAATCCATTATCTATTTTCGATTTATGACCATGATTCGTCACGTTTACTGAACAAAATTTATGTTTTAGTTAAAAGCGAAAAACAGTCATACAATTAAGCTTCAAATCAATGATTGATTGATTGATTGAAACGTTTGAAATGAAACAAAATTTTTTGGCGATTTTGTTCTGCATCTGTTAAAGGCGGTTTTGTTCTGCCGTTTCTTATATACCTAATAATTATGTACTTTAACTGTAAAAATTATTTTCTGTAATTGACATAAAACCCAGAACTCATTGTAACGAATGTTGAACACTTGAAGCTCCATAAAGCACGCTTGTCATTGCAAACATTATTTGTGTTTAAAAGGCTCGGCCGATTGTGAGGGACTACCAACAGTATAACACAATGTACCAACTGACCGGCAGTTTGAGGAAAGAAATGATTAAAATGAATAAGAATTATGCAACGTTTCGTAAGAGTTACGATATTATAAGTTTTGTTTGTTTTAAAGAGCTTACGACGTAGTAATTCTTGCATTCTGCAGCATAGTTTGTACTTAAATCTTACCGACTTCTTCGGTACCGGTACTGATATTGTTGCTTTCTGGAGCAGCAGCATTGGATTGCGACGATACCAAAACTTTTGTCCACATTACATCTGAAACAAATCAAAATGGATAACTCTAAGCAATACATTCATTTTTTGCAACTTTGCGCCAGACTTGTCAGTCGGGCTGAGGCTTTCAGGCCGGGTTTGAGCTTACCCAAGATCGATAAAAAGTAATGTCGGACTTAATTCCGCCTTATATACGCACTTGCATCGTGGTTTAGCTTTTTACGTGCTGTAAAAGCGTAATTAAAACTAGAATATGACATCGAAAGCGATATCCGGGGACTTCGCAAAAATATCCAACTTTACTGAACTAAAGAACTTCACAACTGAGGTAAGCGTGCGTATGGTTGTTGATAGTCAGATTTAAACTACATCGTTTTCGAATTTCATAATGTTTCATTAACTTGATCAGATTGGTGGTTAACGGCTCTCAAAATTTAAATCTAGAAAACAAGAAAAGGTATCTGTAAAATGTTAATCAAAGTTTTACAACTGTGTTTACTGTAGTTCTCGTTTCAACTTTTAAGGAGTTGAATTTTGCTTAGCTGCGCAACTGTTAAAATTGCGGTTGCAAACAAAACCCTCGTTAAAACAAATTTTTTTAGTGTAACCTTTTGCTCCGATAAACCAACAAAACTTTCTAATCTGAAAATGTCAATTTGGTTTGACATTATCTTGATCACAAATTTGGCACACTATGCGAAATATCAATGTATGAACACTTTCAACAGTTCTATTGACTTTTCTGAAAATTTAAGATCAAAACCAAAGCAATGCCAGCCTTAGCAATTAGCGTGGAAAACGACACGTACAAAAACAAAATTAAAAAAAAAATCAAATTCTTATCAATTCATAAGCGATATTAATCGAAACTACCAATAGGACTAGTGTTAATTTGGATTAAGTTAAATGATATACAAATATTTACCAGACAACTATTTTTCAAAAAAAGCTAAGCAAACTTTACACTATGAATGTGTAAATGCGAGAGAATAGGAAACGGGTGGAAGTCTCGTTTTTTTTCCTAGTAAAGATTAACTTTTGTACTGCAGAATTATAGAAGGAATCAATAATAATAAATGTATGCCTATATGGCGCTGTTTCCACTTCAGAAAAAGGCTCACATCGCTTTAAACAGAAGATTCGAACTTGAATAGGTGTGTTTATGAAAGCTTTTTGAGTCCAGCTAAGCTCTCTTGCAGTTTTTGTGGCAAGGTGTTCCACAAGTTAGCTGCAGTTCTTGAAAACCATCTATTTCCATAAGTTTTGATTTTAACAATAGGCTTTTCAAAAGCAATTTAGAAGAGTTTTTTAATTGTCTAGTGGGCTTTGACATCTGAATCAAATGTTTCAACTAATTGTTTCAACGTTTCAACTAATTATTATTCGTGGTTTCAATTGATTGTTTCAACTATAGCGTACCTAGAATGGTTATGTATTATCTGAAACTCAAGAAGTTCATTTGTTAAACTTATTTTTGTACTTATTGATAAAAGCATACCCCTTTGTTTTAAAACATCTTTCTCGTTTTTATGCAATTGGTGCAGACGCATGTGCTGCGTCACATCGCGAAGTCGCCACCCACCAATTGCCGGAAGTTTTTTTCCCTTAGCCCAGGTCCCTTTTGAAAGCTTCTACAGTTTGCTTGACTTGCAATATCTACGAAAAACAAACTATCAACTTAAAAACAAAAAAGAAGTCTTATATTCTACAGTGCACTGTATAATTATGCTACAAGCCGCGAAATGCTGAAACACAAACAAAAACTTACAATGCATGCCAACATCGCATCTGTGAAAATTATGTCTACACGACTACACTACAGTATCATTGTCATCTAATGTCTAACGACAAAAAAAACGGTCTAAATTTTACACCCGGTGTACAGTGCCACACGCCGAAACAGGTGACAACCGTGATGACAACATCTTTTTTTGTTTTTTTTAACAAATACAAAAACAAAACGAGAAAAAATAGCATTGATGATACTGATGCTGGTCGATTTCAAACTTTCGTCAAATCAAAATCAAATCTTTCATTGTACTCGCTGTAATACGCCGAAGCGTGTAACGAGTTTGCGGGACCAATCTCCATATCATTGCACCTGGGCAATACAGCTTCCTTTCAAAAAATGTTGCAGCCGTGGCAAGCCATTGGCAACACTGTGTCTAATTTGACCAGCCAAAGATTTTAACCACAGACCTACCTAGAGACGAACGCGTTACCGCTCGACCAATTGGCCTAAAACAAATGTTATTGATTAAAACCAAAAGTGAAGTCAGAAAGGGTTTATAAAAACAGCCTTCTGCCTTTATAAACCCTTTCTGACTTCACTGGTAACTATAAACTAGACTGCTAGACACTTGCACTGCCATCAACCTGCCAACTGATTACACAGTTACCGGTACCAAGTTACAGTAGTCTACCGGTACCACAACTATGCACTACAGGTAGTACACCTAATCTATTCTTAGCTCACAAAACAGTTGCATCACAAAACCTTTTTTTAATGTTTATCCTGGTCTAAATTAAGTAAATTATACCATATTTTATTCAAAACTGTTGCCTACCTACTCTATATCTTACACAGCCCATACAAACTCAGCCAAACTCGGGCAAGTGACGCCACGGATTAGCGGAGTATTAGCGGATTTTAGAGGATATCTCAAGAACGGTAAGGAATTTCTGGACGGAACTTTCGATAACGTGTTCAGAAAAATATTCCGGATTATTTAAATAATACAGTAGCCTATTTCAAATGAAGGCCTTCTTTAAGCTATCATTACCAATTTAATAGTAGCATGAAATATTACTGGTGAAACTTCATTTTGTGTTAGTGGAAAGACATCAAACATGTAGGATAATGGTATAGCAAGAAAAAACAGTTTAGGCTTTGTAAATACAGAAAGTCAGAATTAGTTGCAGCAGTAATTACCATACAAAGTTGCTCTACAAATCAGTACGTGAGAAGTTGTGGAATTTCCAACTCTCAATATCTGATGCGTATAGAGTTGCTTTCGACTTTCATTGATGTAAGAGTCATCAGTTAGGATAGAAACGCTCGTTCGTTAGATGCTCACTATCAGAAATCAACATCACATTTGATATTTTCTCTTGTAAATCAACATCGCATTATCATACCGAAACAGTGTTTGCCAACAGATATTGATATCGCGTAATCGTAACCGAGTTTATTATCGGAAAGTAATATCGCATGATCCTAATCGCAATTGCTATCAAAAACCAATGCCCACAATCCAGAGGCAAAGTTTTATGCGCTCTATCAGAGAAATGATGAAAATCAAACTTACAGTTTTATTCCCGTGTGACAATATTCCACCACTACCTTTCTTTTCCCACTGTTATCTTGCTCAAATTATCGCAATATAGGCCACCAGACCTCAGATGGGCTACTATTGTTGTAGTCATGCAAATAAGTGTTGTTAGAGCCAAAAGTAAGCTACAACAATATTTTGCATGCTACCAAACTTGCCCATTACCTTTTCGCGCACTACTAACTGCAGTTGAACTGTACTAAAATGGTTTTTGTGCATAGGCTTGTCTTGCATCTCGATTCTTCTTGATTGCATGTTGACTTTTTAAAGTAGCTGCGAATCAAAATTACACTGAGCTCTGTAGAAATGAAACTCAATGCAATTCAAAATCACAGCCACTTAGTACATTTCTTAGTGTAAAATGTACCATACACCGTCCGCAGTATTGAGTACCAAAAGCAGAAAGCGTCGCAATAAATTTAGTCACTTACTTACCGTTTACTGAGTTGAGACTAACTGTTCACTAATACGAGTAGATTGTCTTTTCCCGAATAGCTTCTTGATTTACGATTATTCATTGTTTCATCAAATTGAAGTTAACAATTTTTTCTAATTATCAACATATCAAGCACAAACTGTGCAGCAACAACTGCAATACATCACAACAGTCAGGTTTTGCAATTAGGCTTTTGAAACAAGTCAAACAACATAAAAATTCTTAAGCTACCATTTTGCATTAGGCCAATACAATTAGTAATGCATCATACAAATAATGTATTTACAGCATAGGCTATTTAAAGAATAAATGTTTAAATGAAATTGCTGCATGAAGCATGACAGCCATGGAAAGTTGTCTAGGCTATCATAGACAGGATAGACACTGAACTCTCAAGGGAAATAAGCTTTTCATTTGTAACTGGCCTATGGTATTGTAACGTACGTGACAAAAGGATGCGTCCCGATGCGGTCGACCGGCTCGGTTGAACAACCTTTTGAGCTACTCTCCGGGTTGACTTATTAATCCATATATCCGATGAAACTTTTGCTTGTGGCTACGTTGGAGCTGACGCCACATCATCCCCCCTCCCTTTACGCTGGCAACGGCACATCCACGTCTCCAACCAGTGCAAGGGAAAGCGTCCACCACTCCAACGTCCTGGCGTGCTCGCCATTCTAACATCCATGTCAAAAGGACGCGTCCCAATGCGGTCGACTGACTCGGTGGAACAACCTATCGATCAACTCTCCGGGTTGACTTATTAATCCATATATCCAATTAATCTTTCACTTGTGGCTGCGTTGGAGTGACACTACAGTATACTTAAAACGTTTTATCATGATAATTCTAGTAGTTGTGGCCTTACAGCAGAAAGTTTTGGTCATCTTTCCATTTGATTTACACTAATAATAGACTTGTTCCTAGTCTAGAACTGTACTGGTAAATTTTTACCGGTACTTCAAGAGCTCAAAACGCTTAATTCTGACCTTCATAGAAGTACATAAGATTGCCAGTTGTCACAACTTTGTATAACCCAAAATTACCCACAGACATCGGAAGTTTCATCAGACCATTATGAAGCTAAACACATGAATAATTAAACCAGTAAATTGAAGTTTGTACCGGCCTATTTTGCGACTAGGTTTTGACAAAACTGATGAAAAACTACCCTGCTTCAGATGAAAACTTACAGTTTCACAACAACATGTTTTACATTATAAAACTCATACAGCTTAGTCAACTTACTAAACCAATAATTTAAAATACTTTCGGCTCAAAAAGTTTCTTCTTAGTCGGTTTTGTAGTATTTTACGAACGACTGCTGTTGTAGGTATCTGCTTGCCAACTTCATTTTGCGATTCGCAAATTAAACTTTCCCGCTAACCGGCGCTCATGAGCACACAAATAACACAAGCTTTTTCACACGCCTTCCAGACTATATATATAACGACTATGGTAATACTCTTAAATTAAAGTTTTGTTGAACCTGTATTGTGACGAACTAGAACGGCAGAACCACCGTTCTTGAAGCTTTAACACAACACAGCCAGGTGTGTTATTACTATTTTTATGCGCTTAACGAAAGTTTATCCGCAAACGGGATATTTAAGATTTATCCGCTCCAATTGCGTTAGTTTCTACATGGTGCAGAGCGCTATTTTTGCCAAACTGTTTTCCATACTTATTCATTTTTTCAATGCTAGCACTTTTTCTGACTTTTTCCCGGTCGGGAAATGCCTTTACAAAATTCCCGACTTTTCCCGAGCATGGGAACCTTGTTTTGAAGTACGTTTATTAATACTTTATCTTTTTTAAATAATTTTTGTGAAATTGTGCACTTTCAAAAGGGGGGGGGGGAACTGATTCCCCCTAATCCCCCACCGGCTGCACCGGTGGTTATCATTAATTTCTCAGTACATTGTTATTAGTAAACTGAAATATGTTACATTCCCAACTTATATTTTTTAAGTACATAAACTGCAAAACAAAGCCGTTAGAATCGGGAAATGCCTTTACAAAATTCCCGACTTTTCCCGAGCATGGGAACCTTGTTTTGAAGTACGTTTATTAATACTTTATCTTTTTTAAATAAATTTTGTGAAATTGTGCACTTTCGAAAGGGGGGGGGGGGGGAACTGATTCCCCCTAATCCCCCACCGGCTGCACCGGTGGTTATCATTAATTTCTCAGTACATTGTTATTAGTAAACTGAAATATGTTCTACCAAAAGATGCCTAATGCAACTTTACCATGCTGTAGTGTATTTATATTTTATTTATAGGCTTACTGTATGGGGTAATACATTCCCAACTTATATTTTTTAATTACATAAACTGCAAAACAAAGCCGTTAGAATTGTTACTAAAATTAGCTGAAATGAAACTGCTACTCTTCTTTATCAAATTAAAAAAAAAACTTTTCCTTAACCATTATTGTTTTGTCTCAAGGTTTGGCTCTTTGACTTCAACCGCAAGCACATCTGCAGATTGTTTGGAAAATGCATTTTTCCATTTCAACCAACAAGTTTTGATGCAGCTTCTAGAGGTTTGATTATGAGATTTAAAACAAGGGTGTACAAACAATAAACGTGTCGAAATTTACAAAATTTCAAAAATTACAACATTTTTGAGAAGTTTTTTAGATTATCAGTTTTTGCGTGCCAGCGTGGTCTACTTATAAAGCTGTATTATCAGAGGTGGAGTCGAGGACACAAGGCTCAAGGCCAAGGACACAAAAAAAATCCAAGGCCAAGGACAGCCTTTCCGAGGACAGACACTCTCGAGGCCAAGGACCTAGGACACAAGCGCAAGTGCTCTCCAAAAGAAAAAAAAAGGTCTTGACAAAAATTTTTCAGGCGATCTCAAAAAAAAAAAAGTCACAAAAATTTGCAAGCGATCTCCACAAAAAAACGTTTTCCAAAAAATTTTTCAAGCGCTCCACAAAATTTTAACAATTTAAAAAATAGTGCTGTCCTCGAGCCGAGGACAGGTTAATTTTCGAGTACTTGAGGCCTCGAGGCCAAGGCCAAGGACTTCAAAATGTGTTCTCGTGGCCAAGGACGTCCTCGAGGACTCCACCTCTGTGTATTATAATAGTCATGTAATAGACTTGTGGTGCCACTCATGTTACAAAATAAATTTGCCTATAAACTGCATGTAACAAAGAAAACTGCAAATTAACCATGTAACAAGATAAACGCGATTTTACTGACCATGCCGATGGAATTACGTTTCAGATATCCCCGCTACACCTGACACACATACAACTGCTACGGAGAGTGCAATACAACCAGTTACTAATCCAGCCACCAGATCATCAACTAACACAGAACAAACAACGTGGACCAAAAGTACGCACAGCTAGTAAGTTTGCACTTGCTGCTTAGAAAGCGGGAGGTTTGAGAAATCTAGGGTCGGT
Organism: Trididemnum nubilum; assembly: GCA_963965965.1. Taxonomy (NCBI): domain Eukaryota; kingdom Metazoa; phylum Chordata; class Ascidiacea; order Aplousobranchia; family Didemnidae; genus Trididemnum; species Trididemnum nubilum. The sequence continues at coordinate 49,101,850 of OZ014471.1, read as the reverse complement.
CGAATTGGACTCATTTGTGGCAATAACACATCTTTGTTTCTACATTTCTCCATAAGCGTTGCTTTTAGAAGCAATATGGCACAAAGATGGGCCTGTAAACTCGTTACACTCTTTGGTGTAACTCAGCAAGTACAGTGGCATTTTAATTTTACACTGAACTTTGCTTCGCGTTGACGTTCCGTTTGCCAACAAGGTGGAGATCTTCGAAGTATGTGTTGGAAAGCGCGTTGACGTGAATAGGAGAAAAGAAGCTGTAAAACCGTTTTGCTTGGGGCTCATCAGGCTGAGCCGGGCTTCAAACGCATTTTACAAAACAAATTGGTTCGGATGACGAACCCAATAAATTACATTGAACATCCGATAGAACTTAAGCATTTCATGTCATTTTTTGTTTCTATTCAATGCGAGTGGAGCCAAGAAGGAGAGACTTAAAATCCTGAATGCTGATATCTTCACTTGCACACATGCAGGGCTGGCAATTGTCAATGTAAAGCCGCATTTACACGGGCGACTTTTTTGCGTGCGATTTTTTGATAAAAATGGATGTAGCAAAGTTGCATCTATTCAATAATGGTTCTCATTGTGATGAAAGTTATCTTACTGCTGAAAATGACTGTCTCAAGTTCTTTCCATTCCGAAAGTGATATTCTAAACCTTTTTAAAATAAAATCGGAACTGATCTCACTGCGATTTTTTATCGCAGCACCGATTGTCTTCTAAAGTTTTCAATTATAACAATATTGGTATGAAAACAACTTAAGACAATTACTTCCATCAGTAAGGTCCCAATTATCATGATCAAAACCGTATTTGAGTAAATGCAACTTTGCCAGATCCATTTTTATCAAAAAATCGCACGCAAAAAAGTCGCCCGTGTAAATGCGGCTTAAGATTTACTATGCATTCATAGGCGTCGATTGTTTGTTAAAGAAAACAAATCCTAGGGGGATTGAGAATTTTTTTTCGTGATTTTTTTGAGAGCCTCTTTGCAAGAGTGACAAACGTGTTCTTTTTGTCCTGACGAACCAGATCGTCCCATGTTTAGTTGAATTTTAAGTATCGTGTCTGTCTGTTCGTAGCATTGCAATATATTTTTACAGTGACGGCGTTGAGCGTAATCGCAAGCGTTTTTGTTTTTTTTCTGGCACTGCGCTGATTTAGTGCTGAAAGCAGACGTCGCAAATTTGTGTAGTGTTTGTTCATAATTAAATTGATCTAGTCGATATCGATGATGCAGCAATGTAGTTTTTGTGCAATAATTCCCTTCAATTTTCATACCGGAATAATTTTAATTATTGCATTACGTAAAACTTGGTCTGCACTCCAAACTGTGCATAAAATCGTGAGCAAACGGGCGTATGCTTAGTTTTATTTTTTTGATCAACTGGTAACTTGTACTTAAAATCAGTTTTCGAATTCGGGCTTATATTTTCAGGCCCGAACCCGAAAATATAAGACCGAATTCGAAAACTGATTTTAAGCCAAAATTATGCCGGAAAAAATCCGAAAGTTAAGTTAGATCTGAAAAATTTAGCAATGTTGCCGAGTTATTTTGATTGTATTTTTGTGCTCCTATGGCAAAAAGTACGTCTTAGGCCCAAAATTTTTGTCAACTTTCGGCCCGAACCCGACCTGAAAAGCCCGGCCCGATTTACAACTCTGAATCGGTAAGCCTAATCTATAGAATCAAAGCCAGAAGAACATCTTCGATTTTATTTTTAACACATAGTTGCCGCTGCAGGCCCGGTCTCTACTTGGTGTACAAATTGTAGCGTACAAATCTATCCTTTGCTTCAATCATTTAACACGTCAGCAAGTGGCACGCCGGGCGTATCTAATTTCGCTTCAACCATTGGATGAAATCGCATGTTCCTAATTACGAATTCACAGCAAGAGTAAGGCACGGTCTACAATGCGCGTAAAATCGTGATCGAACGAGCGTAGTCTTAGTTTATTTTCAACAGAAATTCGGAACGCCCGGCATACCACCTTACCAGGGTACGAGCTGTCATTTTGGTTTTAATAAAATAAGGATACGCTTACGATTTTTGCGCAGTATGTAGACCTGGCCTAAACCGTGTCTTCACGATCTTTTTGAGGTTATGTGGGAATCAAAACCAGACAACGCAAATACGCTAATTCATATCTAACTTCAAAGTTTCTGGCTGGGACGAAAAAAAGGAAACACAAAATTATATGTACTGCAGCATTGCTAATACTTAATAAAGATACATAATCATACTATTTAGGCTTGGTCAACACGTACTTGCGTAAAATACAAAGTTGTTATTCAACAAACTAAATTCATTAAAAACAAACAGTGCATAAACTTCATATTCGCGAAAAACATTGTCTTAAAGATGTGAGAACGCCATAAAAAAGACTTTATTGGATTAATTAGCGTTTTTGGTTTGAAGAGAAGTATCTGTAACTGTGGTCGGTTTAAACAAACCTCCCTGATTTTCAATCTACGTTTGAATAAATAATACTAGTAAAAGTAAAAACTTGAATAAATAATACTTGAATAAATACGATCGTTCTGTAGATAGATAGCGTGAATTCATTATTCTTTCGGCATTAAAAATCACCGTAGTCTGGTTTCTTATTATTCTTTGCTTTTTCAGTATAGGCAAACGAAATCAAACTCTTTTATCATTTTACTTTTTTTTTATTGTATATTGTTTGTGCGATCCGCTAATTGCAAACTGCTTTGAATGCGTTCTTTTAGTACGCTTTTAAATGGGAAAAAATCTATTCCAAATATGGATCGCCAACCTTTAATTATTTGTATTGCACAAGCACAAAAATTGCACTTGAGAAACCCAAAACAAAAAAATCTCAAGAATTTTGTTTAGGTACATTATGTGGCAACTGAAAACTTTTTTTTTCCTCTTTTAAAGAAATCAAGTTAGAAACCCACTTTAGAAGTCAAATTTCGAGCGCTTGATATGACTGGATTTCAAAATTCACGTGTTTCTATGTTTTAAGTTTTTCGTGTAGCCACTATTTCGCATGTGAACTGTCCTGTTTCTCTTTGGCGACAAACAACTTTGAGGAATAGCACAATGTTAGGATGGCGTTGCGTGTCATGACAGATTTTTTGTCGCGTGGATAAAGAGTCTGCATCTGAAGCAAACACTATAAAACCAAACCAAAGACTTTAAAAATTTGTATTAATAACTTCCGGCTTGACGTTCTACTCTGACGGGACAGTGTGAAGCCTCCATCGTGTCTGATAGATGGGTGGGCATTGGGCAGGTGAAGACCGAAAGGTCCTGTTCAATCTCAATTGCGGGCGAGCTCAGTTAACGCGAGACTAACATAAGAAACTCGGCTTAAACAGAAACCAGCTCTGCTCTCGTCAAACGTTTTGATAATAATCAGTCTGATACAACAAAAAAGTTTACACCACTTTGCAGTTTACATCGCCTTTCACCTCTTCAAGCCACTTTACATCGGTTTCAAAAATCGTCAGTGACTGAGTTCTTCAGTCAAAATAGCTGCTACTCATAGCTGTGTCACTATGAAATGGAAAAAGGTTTTTCACTGTTTTGACTTGACAATAAAACCGAAGGAGCGGCGTGCTGATTTAAGCGCAAATTCAAATCACAAACAAACCACTAATCAGCGCGATCACAGGCTTGCGCTAAAACGGAACACACGAGGCCATGTTTTAAACTAATTAGCATTAGATAACGTAACAGGTCCTTTTGTTGTCTCTTAGCCCAGGCAACTTGGCAAATAAACATGACTATAGATGTAACTTCACATCAAAGCAAACCGCGTCCCACTTCCAACTTCCTTTCCCGATGATGATGCTCCTAATGATGACACGAAGCCGAAACGTCCGAGCAGCAGCTTCCTGCCGACAATAATCGATCAGCAGAGCTACACGAAAACTGGAAACCTGCGGAAGCCTGCGCCACAGGTGGTGGGCGTATGCGGGAGGAGGGAAGAAAGATGCATCCTTCTTTCACTTATATTCCTTCCGACTTCTCCAAGAGCAAGCCGTCCTCCTTCTAGGTTCTAACGTCAGAGTCTTACCACTCCACTCCAACTTCTCTAAAATTCTCGGTGGACTCAAAGGTAGGCAATCGTCTAAGAGAAAATCGCCAAATAAACGTTGAGTAGTGATTTCCAAAATATGTGGTGGAGTCGCTCGCTAGAGAGAGTCGGATGTTTGATTGATGTTCTTGTTTCTATATTAGGCGAAATTTGACACTTTGAGATATCAAGTCACTGACAGCTAACTGCTCACCAAAAAAGTCAATCAGGGTTGAATAGTTTGGTTTTGTTTAAGACTAAGTACTCTAGACCCGAACAAAATTGAAATGTCGCGTTGCAATTGTTTACGTCCTCCCTAGCTCAAATGATAAAGCAGTGGACCGGTAATCCAAAGACTGCAGGTTCAAATTCTGTGAAAAGACAGTTTTTCGCGTTGCTTGTTTTAAGTAGTCGTTTTGGAGGCTCTTTCGTAGGCTTCCGCGCTGGTAGCCATTTGGACATAGAACACGCAAACAACTTAAACATTAAAAACTCTGGCCTGCAAGCGTCAAAACATCACAATCACTGTATTAATAACATGTCTCGTTTCAGACGCAACGTATCTTTTTGTTCCTCCACCAATCATCTACAGAACGGTTGAAGTCTTCTAAAGGTAAGCAGCAGCCGTTGCTTTGTGAGCTTGCTTTTATTGAATGGGTTGGTATCAAATCATCTCTTTTGTTATACTTGCTGTATTACGCCGAAGGCTGTTACGAGTTCGCTGGGCCCATCTTACCGTCATTTTGCCTGCGGGCGACACAGATACTTCCAAAATGTTGCTGCGGTGGCGACCAGTTGGCAGCACTGTGTCCGATTTGACTGGCCCAAGATTTGAACAGCAAACCTCTTGCTCCAGAGACGGACACGTTACCGCTAGACCAACTGCCCGGTTAGTAAAGGGTTGGGCGAAAAGTCGATTTGAAACGGACGCATGCATAATTTCTAGGTATGGAAAATGTGCTAAGACTGTTTTGAGATGTTTCTGTGCATTGAAGTTCTTGCTGCTGTCCAATTTTTTGCTGCGGATGGTGCAGCTGAAACTGTGCTGCATGACCCCAGATGGAGCAGCTGTGCTGCATAATTTCAGTTGCTGGAACACCCGGGATAGAAAAGTGACCATTTTAACACCACTCAAAGAACAGGTACTTCATTGCTTCATCTCCGGAGCTGATGATACTCATTAGTCTTTTCTTTCAACCCACTGGGTCGTTGGCTTCACTATTCTTCACCAAATGAAGCGCAGGCGGTACATTGAAGTTGCCCAGCTTCTAGTTCTCATTAGCAGTGACCACCATTGTGGTGATGCACCCACTCTTGGAGTGGTTTGGAAATGGCCGCTTTTCTCTCCCGGGTTCTCCAGTAAAGCTGGTGTTTTGTGGTTTTAGTTGCACTCTGCTCTCATCTTCAGGAAAGACTCGGATGATTTCAACAAGTTAATTTGAAAGAGTATGAGTATTATTACAATATGTTTCACTGTTTTTCTGCATCATTAGTTGACTCAAATTATTGCAGGTGAAAATTCAACCGCGGACAAGACCATTCACCATTTGTGACGCACGCTCTCTCTGTGAGCTGCCCCAAGCGATCCTGGCAACTTGCTGGACGCCCCGAAAGTTTGGCAGCACTTGAGTTTCCTTCGGCACAGCGACGAGGGAGAGCTGGAGGTGTGACGTGCTACTTGTGTATGCTGCAGACGAGCACAAAAAGTGAGTGGGTTTTGACGGCCCCTTAAATGATTGGTTTAATCAGGATGTTGATTTTCTTCAAAGCGAAAAAAATGCGTAAAGCACATCCTGGTAACAGCAATTCTTAAGTTCTGTAATTACAGCAATTCAGCAACCAACTTTTTAACATTAATTGTTATTGCATCTTTTTATTCACCAAGCTGCCTTGGCCAGGACACAACAAAGGGATATTTTCGGTCGTCAAGTTGCCACCTGCACATCTGTCTACCACACACGGTAAAGGCTTTTCACTGTCTTTGTTATTGTTTCATAAAATTTTCATTGGTTTGCAAATTTTGCTGCGTATTCGGCCCAGCTTGATCGATCTCTGGTCTCTTGTTTTGTGGCCTGCGTTTCTGTTGCAAGAAACGCCGTTTACTGTGAGGCTTGTGAATTTGTGGAAGCCCTACTAACAAATTATTACAAGCGTTTTAGCTTCTTCATTACCCTGCCTATGACTAGCGATTGTATTTTCATGCAAAAGCCAAAAGTTAAATTTTTTTGCAAGGTCTGTTACTTGCCAGCAATTTCTAGTTCATCCCAGGAACTATTGTCAATTATAAAACAAAATTCAATACGGGTTGAAAAATTTTAGTCCCAATGTTTAATGCTATCATTTATTGCTTTAAAAGTTATGACTGGCAGTTTGCAATATTAGTCTCAAAGCAGAGGTGGGCGTTTCACAAAATAGTTCTCAAGTTTCGCAAATGCGCAAATTGCGTTGCGCACTATGCCTTGTTTTTCAGCGCTTGCGCAATTTGCGTTGCGCTCTATGCCTTTTTTTCAGCGCTTGCGCAATTTGCGTTTGCGAATCGGTAAATCTAATATTTGTTACGCTTTAGTTGTGAATTTTTTTCCAAGATGCGCAATCACAAAATAATTTTTAAATGTTGATCTGCATGTCCATGTCAAAAAATAAATAAATTTTGATTTTACCAATTTAAAGCAGGATTACGTGATAGTGGTTACATGCTGATTGCTGATAGAAAGATTTTTTTTCTTCTGTTTTCTTCTGCGTTATCTACTTTTTTTGTTTTATTTTTTTCTGCGCTATCTACTTTTAAACCGCTAAATGCACTGTATTCAAAGATTGAGCGATTGAATATATCAAGGAGGACTAGTGTGTGACACAAATCAAAGATGCCAGGTTGGGAGATCCCCCTCGATCGGGTCCTTCAAAATTTTGAACTTTTAAACCGTTAGAGCTAGATGAATCAAATATTTGAAATGGGTACATATCAAAAAATAAACTAAACGTAACAAAAATTGGGGATGCCACGAATGGGGGTTTACTCAAAACGGACCCTCCAAAATTCAAACTTTTTAACCACTCACGCTGGACGCATGAAATTTTAAGGGTAGGCAAATATGAAAAAAAATTTTCCAAAATGGGGCTCTCCAAAACTCAAACTTTTTATCCTTTTAAAATGGATACATGAAATTGTGGTCCCAAATTTTCAACTTTCCTTTTGAAGCAACCTTTGCATTCCTGCGCCATCAGCTTCTTCCGAAAGATGCTTCTCCAGTGCAAGCTTGACTGTGAGCAAATTAAGAATGCAACTAACTGGTAAACATTTAGAAGCACTCAATATTATGCACTGCAATAAAGCACTGGTTTAATTAACCAAATCGTTGAATAATTTTTTCTGAATATCGGTGGTGGTTGACTGGTTGTTCACTTTTTCAGCAAATTAAGTTAATTTAAGCCAGCATAGGATTCGGTATTCTGGATTCGGTTTTAACTATTCGGAATAATTCTGGAATAGCCTAGTATTCTGAAATGCCTATCCCTAGTGGTAGTACTTGTGCTTTAGATAAACTATATGCTGTACACTGCTGAAAGACAAATAGTAATGGATTAATGTTATATCAGGGATAGAAATTAACTTTTTTGGCAACTTGACCCTCGGGCAAATGTAATCAAATGTCTATTTGCCCGAGAAAATTTCAACTTGCCCGAGAAAAAAGGTACTCTAAGTTTTGAGGTTAACTTGGAAAAAAGCACTGAATTTGCAAAATACGCGAAGCTTCGAGAATCAAGTTTTTGTCTGGGATTGTTAACATAATGTGATCAGTAGCGTGCGTACGCAAGATTTTCGAAAGGGGGAGGGGGCAGTAAATGAAGCACGTTTTGGCAAAAATGCATAAACGACATTTTTCAAAAAATGAGTTTTTTATATTTTTGAAGATGTTTACTTAATATCTTTCCCCTGAGAAAAAAATTTTTTTCAGTTTCAATCAGTTTTCGGTAACAGATAGCTTTTGTTAATTTTTGTCGCCCAAAGCTGCTGAAGCAGAAACGTATAATGTGACGGACTTATGACTAAAGCAGACTACTCAGAGTGTTTGAAGAAACATCACGGAACAAGCGTTTTGTTAGGAAAAAGTTGCCTTTTTTGCTATCGTTGCTTGAACCGAAACAATGATTGATTACCTCAGATAACTTAAGAACACCGCTCTGGTTAGCAAATAAATCATTTTAAAGAAACCATCAACAAGCTTTACGTTTATTTGATAGGTATTTTTGCTGTTTATTAAGACTGGTTTTGTCAATGTGCGTAACTTCAAAAGTTTTTTTCTCATTATTTTGCAAAGTTTTTTTTGCAAAGCAAGTTGTCTTGCATCAAAATAATAATTCAATTTTGTAAAATGCGTTATAGCCTATATTTATCAGTACTGTACATGAATATACGTTGCGGCGATTAATAAACTGAACTTTCGGGGTGTTGAAAAACGGAAGGAATAAATTGCAGACTAATGACTTTACAGCATTATTCGGTTGGGCTCTGTCTTGCTACAGTATACATCGGTTTTGGTGTTGAAACAGATCCATATTTTACTGTGTATATGCTAATACAATAATCTAACTCAAAAGTTTTACAACACATGAAAAAATCAGTATAATGCTTGATGTGGGCGATTTGTTCATACAGTATCCTCTGTATTAATTTTTACAAAGGAAAGCCACTTGACACTTATTTTTTATTGGACCAAACAATTTACTCGTTGTGGTGGCCCAGCCTGACGGAAGACTTGCAAACAAAACCCAAAAAAGTGCTCTGCGTTGGTGTGATTTTGCAGGCGCAAAGTGTCTGGTTCATACTGCATACGAACGAACGAAGTATTACAATTATTTTATAATTGTAAGTTTATAATACGTAACTCGTATTGCTACAATTATTTCTATCAGCATTTTAGTATTTTTTATTAATAGCATTTTTTATAGTGTTATAATTTTTATTGTTACAAGCAATAATAATCCAAAAAATACAGAGATTTTATGACTGTTTATTTTTCGTCGAAGCGAAAGCGGAATCTTGCAAGATTTTATTAAAGTGGAAACGCATTTAATCAAAATATCATGGTTTGACTCATACCACAGTAGCTTTGCTTCATCTTTGAAGTATAAGAAAAAGCTGCATTTGTTAATTGATTAACATTTATTAATTAAGTCTAGTCGCAACTAAGAACTCTCTTTTTCGGACAAATTGTAAATATACAGCATAGCTGTTTTGTTGCTTTACTCTTTTATCTTTCAAATTTAATCGAATGAAAGTTGCCCAATTATGAGTCTCTCAAATTTAAAAATTAACCGTCAAATAGTATCGTAATGATGACAAAGTCAACACGCGTAGTATTTTGCAATCATATTATTGTCTACCCTTTTAACTTAAAAGTTCTATAACAGCTGTTTTGTTATGTGGTTCTTTGTACTCGCGCGACCCTGCATGGATGACGGTGCCTATTGCGTCGCTACTCCATCATAGTATTATTTTTGCTGGCTTGGTTCACACTAATTAGGATAGAAAAGCGATTCAGTTACGAAGCGTTAGCGCAGTTTTGCAATGCAATATTTTTCGTTTCATATTTATTTTGTGTATACTCTTTATTTAAGAACGATTTTTAGAAGAATGGGAGTTTTATTTTTGCTCAAAATTTAAAAACAAATTAGTAATTACTGGAGAACAATGTCAGCCTCAGTAATAACAAAAATTAAGATCAAACGAAAAAGATTAAATTTCAAATCTTAAAAGAAACTGAATTCTGTACTGATTCAAAAAGATGAAAGTTTAGTAATTTGCCAGTACAGTATTTGCAATGATTTTGAGACCATAAAGTTATTGCAGCGCATTACGCAGATAATTGAAAAAATTTTTTGGATTTTGTAGAAATTACAAAAAATCGCTTGTTTGTTTTTGCAATTTCTATAATGCCGCAAAAACAGAAAAAAAATTGTTTATTCAAGCTGACAAAGTTTTGCAAGCATGGTCGCTAAATTTGACATCGATGTTCTCAAATTTAAGAACAAATGAGACTGAAAATTGGCAAAAAATTAAAAACTGTCAGCCTCAGATCAAAATTTACTGAATATTGTAAAAAAAAAGTGTAGGGGCTTCTTATTTTGCAGTCTTTCTAAACGCTTTTATTTCTACAGTCCGTTTGTTTAAATTAAATTGATAGAAATGATTGTGGTTTGTGGCGTAACACTAACGTTTGTTTGCTTTTGAAAGGCCTAGCATCTTTGCTGTGTTTAATTTCAAGGGTGTAAGGGCTACCTTAAAAAATAAATGAAAAATATAGATAATTATATTGTAGCTCCAGCAAATAGAGTGGCTTTAATTTTGTTTGGAGGCGAAAGTATCCATTATTTTGCCCCTCGAACTATTCGGTTAATAGACTATACACTTTGCTTGAAACTGAAGCTTGGAGCTCGTTTTATTTTAATTTTGCAATAAGAAATGCGTTACTGTTCCAATGATGCTACCGGACTGGAGAGCGAAACGTCAACGTAAATAAAAATACATCGCAATACGTTGTTGCAAATAAAAGAACTAGACACTGTTTTGTTTAAACGATTTTAAAAGAACACGAAGCTTATTTTTGGACAAAGTTGAGGATTAAGAACTAAGAACTATGTAGCCTTAGCAGCAAAAAAAAAATTGAGAACAAACGAAAAAAAATTAAATCAAAATAGAAATTGTTCTAAATTTCGTACTGATTCAAAGCGATGAGATTTTAGTGTGATTTTCGAATATTTACTGGCAAAATTGCAACAATCCCGAAATTATTGAGACTGCGCACTGCGCAGACACTTGAAAAACTTTTTGATTGACGTTCAAGTTAAAAGAACCTGCTTTTGCACTTTTTGAATGCTTCAAACGCAACGAAGTTCAGAAAGTTTTTACTCAGCTGACAGACCATTGGCAATTAAACAGTTTAACAAACACGGTAGCTAAAATTTTGTAGAAAATTATGTTCTCAAATTTAGGAAATGTTCCCAAATTTAGGAAATGTTCTCAAATTTAGGAAAGAATTAAAAACAAATGAGAATAAAAATTCCCGAAAAATTCAGAAAAGCCACTCTCAACTCGAAATTTAATGTTGCTTGTGAACGAAAAATAGTGTAATACTTTCGTTTTCTCAAAAGGGGTTTTAGTTATGACGAAGATTTTGCGGTAGGATTTTGGTAGCCAAAAAAATATAAAAGTTTTGGTTACGACTAGACTGACAAAAAATTGAATTATTGCAGTTTTAAAGGTTTTGTTGCAAGAATTTTGCATAACGTTGCCCAGTGTTAAACTCAGTTTAGTTGCTATATTACAAATTAATCTGCGTTGGCCATCGACTAAATTAATTGCTTAAAAGTTTTTTTTGCTACATTTTTTCAACATTCGTCAAGAATTGCTGTTATAGCGTTGCGTTTACACCAGCGCAATTTTACATTCTGTGCATGCTTTACCGAGAATTTCCCTTAATTGCAAAATTTTCGGAAAACTTTGACAGTTTTTGCTTGGGAATTTTTGCGCATCAGTAAAAGATTCGAAAAACTTTTGTAAAAGTAAGGCCTGATTCAGTTCAGATTTCTTAATTTTTTGGTTCAGAAATATACTTTTTATGTTTTCCGCAAAATACTAAACTAGTTTTCAAGTTTTTCCACGAAGTAAAGAAAATAACGTTTACAGGTTAACTTCCAAGATGTTTATGCGCTATACACCATACAGTGCTGTAAGTGTATTACTTCTAAAAAAACTGATTGCGCTGCAGTGAGGAAAATAATTAATTATACGCATGATTCAATCCAATTACTGTTGGTCGAAATTTATAATTTGCTCTGACTATTTAGAGTAGATCAGTATGATAAAAAAACTAATTTGGAATAGGTGTTTCAACTCAGATGTAATTAAATACTTGGAGTTTGAATTCAACCGATTCAAAAAAGTGCTCTCGACAGCGTACGCCAGAGCAAGAAAATAGAATTCTTTTTGAACAACACACCTCTGATGATCCCGATTACGATAAAAGCATACTGTAGGACTTTAAAAGTAGTTAATTTTTGACGTGCCTTGTGTTATAATTAAATATTTGAATACATAATGCAGCTGTAGTTAAAAAAATATCTTGACGTAATATAACTGTATGAAAACGAAAACGCTATAATATTTTAAGTTATCATTTAAGACAATTATTGTTGAAAAAAATTTTTTTTATGAAAATATAACTTTTAGTTGTTGGAATGCAGTCAGTAGTTTATGCGTAGATAAATATGGCTAAAAGAAAATTGCGTTTCGAGAAGTTATGTGAAAGTATAATTACTGAAAAAATGGCTGAAATCTTGCAAAAAACCAATGAAGATGACTGCAAGAGTTCCGATGATGAACTTTTAAGTCCCGACTCTGTACCACACCACTCGTTTTCGCTGTTTTCCCCAAATTGCTTTTCAACCCCAAGATCCTCAAACTTTCACCTTTCACCTCTGTCTTCCTGTCTATCAAATCCAAATAATACAGACGACACCCCACCGGAAAACAATTTGGTACATGATGAACCTTTTATAGCGGAAGCTTTGAAAACTGAACCTCCGTCTTCTTTATCTCTTCCTCTTCTCCCCGTTCCAAACAACCAATCTTCATCATCCAATAATTTAGCATCTTTTGGCGGCTCAGCGCTGGAAAATGAATCTTTACTATCCAATACTTCATTATCTTTTCACATGGCCGTAGGAGCTCAAAATGATTTGGGGGGGCAGCAAACTTTTGCCCGAAAAATGACTTGATGCATTGCGTTTCTCTGTCAAAATTGAGACGGTTTTTTCTGCCCAAATTAAGGTGTTCTCCAAAAAAAAAAAAAAAAAAAAAAAAAAAAAGGTCTTCACCGAAACTAAGACGGTATTTTGGCACTAGTGTGCCCAAATATCCAGACTATTTGCCCAAATAAATTGACCATTTGCCCAAATTTTCGACGATTTTCGACGTTTTGAACCGAATGGGGGGGCGACCGCCCCCCCTGCCCCCCCCGCCTCCTACGGCTATGTCTTTTCACGCCCCAGCGCTGAAAAAACGATTCTTTATTTAGTTCAGTGTCTTTCGACAATCCAGCGCTGGAAAATGAATCATTACCATTCAATACTTTAGCATTTTTTGACGACCCAGCGTTGGAAAATAAATCATCACCATCCAATAATTCAGCAGCCCCAGCACTAAATAATGAGTCATCACCATCCAATAGTTCAGCATCTTTTTACGCCGAAGCGCTGAAAAATGAATCTTCACTATCCAATATTTCTGTGTCGTTTGACGCCCCAGCGCTGGAAAATGAATCTTCTCTGTCCAATATTTCTGTATCCTTTGACGCCCCAGCGCTAGAAAATGAATCATCACCATCCAATAGTTTAGCATTTTTTGACGCCCCAGCTTTGGAAAATGAATCATCACCATCCAATAATTCAGCATCCCCAGCTCTGGAAAATGAGTCATCACCATCCAATAGTTCAGCATCTTTTTACGCCGAAGCGCTGGAAAATGAATGTTTGAGATTCGGTTCAATAATTTCCAATCACACTACTGCGCTGGTATTTTCACTAAATTCGAAAAACTCACAACCTGCTTGGATTTCAAGCAATGAATCTTCATCCACCTTTTCGTCGTTGTTAGCTCCAACATCCGAAAATAATCCTTCGTTTAGATCATCTTTTTTGTACGAACCATCATTGAATAGTGAACCAATGCCAACTTTACGGGAGTCATTATCCGCACAGCCTCCTGAAATTGTATCTTTTTCTAGCTTAGAGGAACGTTTGCCAGTCTTAGAGTCGGCAAATAGAGCAAAATCAAGTTCCAAGGTTTCTAACGAAGCATACATGAATTCCTCAGCTCTATCGCCATCCACACCACTTCCAAACGCTTTACAGACTCAACAGTCTACTACGACATCAACAGATTACTCAAGCCCTTCTTTTTTATTAACGCTAAACAAGCTGTCAAAAAGAAACCAGTTGAAAAAAAAACGAGCTTTGAGTAAGTAAGTTGCATTATTTTTGTTCGTCTTTGTCACAGCATAATATTGTAGAAGTTACTATATTACATTTACGGTCATTTAAGACTTTTCTATTGTTTTTGTGTAAAAATTAAACATTCATTTTCTAACGGCCTATATTGAATAGGAAATATAACTTTTAAGAATATTGTATTGTAGATGATTTGTGCTGAGATCGTGAGCAAAAACAAATTTAGAATTTAATGAATTCCAAATTTTTAAAACTTGAAATTTATATTAGTTTCGTTTTTTTTTGAAATCAAAATTAATATTCATTGTTTTTAAAAACCCGAAATTCAAATAAAGTACATTGATTTCAAGTTCTTAATATTGAAATTCTACAAGTTCAAATTCAATGCAATTTTATTTTGGGCTACTTGTCTTGCATAAAGGGTATTTAAAAGGGTTGCTGTCGTCGTTTGCGATATTTAAACTGTAAACATTGCAATAAAAAAAGGTTGGAAAAATTCAAAGTTTTTCAGAATTAAAAATTTCTAGTTGAACAAAACGATTTCAAAAATTTAAAAGTTTGAATCCGAATTTGAGCAAAATTTTGAGTAGATTTAGATTTAAATTTTCATCTAATCAAACCCCAATCCCACCAAAAACTACTGAAAATGTTGTTCGATGATAAAAGAAACATTTGTATGGCGCTGTCGCGTTAACAAAGCACAGTAATTCTTTCTTCCCCGAATTCAATTAAAATCGCCAAACATCCTTTTTATTGAAAAAAGTTCAAAATGAATGTACCAATCTAGGTCGTCAGGGGCGGTTCGTAATGGAGGTTAAAAAAGCTGCAGCTGTTAATTTTTTTTTTTTTGATTTACATGTTTGTTTTTTTTTAGGAAATTTTTAGAATTGCTGATGTGGCCGTAAATTAATTTATCAATCTTATCCCCTCCCCGCCTGACCGCGATAGAAAATTATGGCATTTTTATAACTAACCTTATGTTAATAAAAAAAGTTCAAAACTCTTGAGAAAAGCGGTTTACGTTCCAGCTTTTCTAACGCTTCCAAATTGTATGCGATGACGTCACAGCTAGTCTTTCTTTACTCTCTTTTGTGATAAATGGACAAAAACAAGCTGCGCTTTGGCTTGTTGAAAAATGTAAATATTTATTTGTTGGCGCTGGCATTGAACATGTTATATCTTGTACCGTAGTAGAATACCGCGATTAGTGCAGAGTCGTGGAAGGAAATATGCTAAACTACAGTAGAACGTGACATTGAAAGCGATATCGGGGAACTTCGCGACAGTATCCAAATTTTACTGAACTTCATTGAGCTTTAAAATAGTGATCTAATTGCGCTAAATAAATTTTTAAGTATATGGTAGTTGATAGTCAAATAAATAATTTAAATGCGCCTCTTTCAAATTTTGTTTCTCTACCTTTAAGAGCTTTTGGTTATTCGCTTTCAATATTCTAAGTGTCTCGAAAAGTTGAAATAATAAAGTAACGTCATTTAAATAACTTGACAGCCAAAACCATTTACACCATCTTTGGTCTAGTTAGTATTGCAGATCATTCTTCAAGATTGAGATGCCTGTCGCTGTGTCGCATACATTAGACTAGTGTGCTTAGTATGGTTCGGCAATTTAAATTTAATTAGATCAGATCGAAGTTTTTACATCGGCTTTTTTGTTTTTTCAAAGAACTTCATCATCAAAGCAGCAGCGATTAAAACTGCCAGGCTGCTACGAGGGATGTTATAGTGAAGGCACACTTAAATAAAGATTTAATATTTAAGGGAAGTAATGTCTATAAAGGTTTTGAAACATTTTCATGCTTTAGAAAATGATTACAAATTCAAAGAAACGAACTTGGTAATTTTTCAATGAGTACTGTATTTTGTTTAATTTTTAAAATTTAAGTTTTGGACATTTTCCGATTTTAAAATTGGGTTTAATTTAATGATTTAATCTGTTAAGCAAACAATAATTAGTCTTTTATCCCGCTGCGAAGCAACAGCGTTTCCTATTCGTATGCACGGTTACTAAAGGCAGTCATTATCAAGACTTTTCTGAAATTTCTCGTTTTTTTTTTAATTTGTACTTGTTGCAATGTATTCGAAAAATAGATCGGTTTTGTTTCTTTTATTACATTATTATTTTTCGTAGCACGAAAATGACAGCATAGATAGCAGATTTACGTCTGCGCCCTTTTGTTTGTGCCGTTATATGTCGTAGATCGGTTTAAACTACAAAGAATGCTGTCCAGCCAACAGATTGTATTAAACTTTTTATACTTCTCGTTTTATGTGCTCAAGCTACTGGGTGAATTATTAGCTCTAAAGTGAATTCAATTTCCTAATAATAAATTTCAATAAATCTTTTTTTTTGTTAAAGGGCTGTCTTATTCCACAAAATGCAAACACTTTTCTGCGAGAAAAGTGACGTGGTGGAGTTGTAGATGTCAATGGTCCAAAAAGTTTAGCACTCCGGTAAAAAAAAGAATTTTGGACAACTTTAATCGCCTTGGAGAGCATGTTCTTCAAAATCAGTATCTTAAAGGTTGCATTAAGGCTGAACAGGTAAAGGTTATGTTTTGTGAGTTAATAGTATCAATAAAACTGATAAGGCATTATTATTTGTATGCCCAGTAACTAGAACCTGAAACATGTTGTGCCTCCTGTGGCATTCTTTATGCTAGATGTGTGTAAAGTGCAAAAGTAGGCAATACTCAAATAGAAGCGCAAAGCGCAATTACCGCAACCTCCGCATTTGTGGAAGTTGCGTTGCTCGTTAATTTTTTATTTTAAAACATTGCGGAAGTTGCGTTGCGGACTAAAGTCTTTAAAATTTCTTGCACTGTAATTGCTTGCGCTTTCAAAAATTTTTTTGTAAAAAGCGCTATTCCATGCATTGAACTTAGTTTTGTTCCATTTCGATCGTAATATTGATAAATGTTGCCTTCTTATCAAACTATTTACTTTTTTTCTGTCTAAAATCGCAAAAAATGCGGTATTTGCATTGTGTTGTGAAATCTCAACTGCAGTAGTTAGGTTGTGCTTGAACTTGATACGAAAATGCCGTTCCAGAATTGCATTGCGCTTCAACTGAATCAAAAAGTTCAGTGCGGGAGTTGTGCTGCACTTCAAAAATTAAAAAAAACTTAAATTGCGCATTTTGGGTTGCACTTTTCCTGGTTGAAAAGATCGTTGCTCTTTGCTGCGCTGTGCTTTTGGTACAATGTTATTTGTGCCCACCTCTGAAAAAGTGTATGTATTCGCTTTGACCTGCTTCAACCTGAAGTTGATTTCTTTGACCTGCTTTGACCTAAAGTTGATTTTTCTTCTGTAAGTGAAATGAATCATTAGAGTTGTACAGTATCCAAACTAAAAATATTACAAGGATAAAAAGCATTGAAAATTAAGGTTCAAACATTAAGATTTGCAACTTTGAAAAAGTTGGAAAGTCATGACCTAGCTTTGCTTCAAATATTAAGGTTTAGATTTTACAGTAATTTTGAATGCTTTTTACAGTATTTTTTGAATTGTATAACCCCTGATGTTCGTGATTACGGGTGAAATATGCTATTAGATTTTGCAGAATTTTGATTTTCGAATGTTTTAAATTAAAATGTGCTAACCTGCAGCTGTTCGTTATGTACTGCTGTAATTCATAACCCGAAAGCGACTGATCCTAAAAAGCTGAAATTTGGACATAACATTTACGGTGATGACTGTGGGAGCATTCATACTTTAAAATTTTTATAGCGATTGGTGATGAGACCAAAATTTCAAAGGAAAAGTAAAACAGAGAAAACAGAAAACCCAATCTGACATACTATACTACTCTCCTGCCGTCTTCATGGACTGGTTTATATCCTCACATGCTTTAATTAATTATGCCTATTTTCTTTTGAAGGTCAAAAGAAGAACGAGTCACCAACGCTACCTGCTGAGTCCTAAAAGAAAGATGTCTTACTCATATTCTGTTACTGTACACAAGCAAAAGCAAAAGGTATGCAAGAAAGCTTTCCATTTACTGCATGGAATTCTACAAGGCAGAATTGAAAAAAATGTTAAAGACCAAGACGGTGATATTTTTGACAAGCGTGGTCGTCACACTCCAAAATACAAGCTGCCTGATTCAATCACTGCAAAGATAAAAGAGCATATTACTTCTCTCCCGGTTAAAGAGTCACATTATTGCAGAGAAAAGAGTCGCGAAATTCTCTACCAAGATTCTACCTTTACCGTGAGCCTTATGCATCGACTTTTTAATAAAAAATACTCATATGATCAGGTGAAATATTGGAAATACAGAGAAGTTTTCAGCGGCATGAAAAGCATCAAAATTGGTTCTCCTAGAACTGACATTTGCGATACATGTGAGTGCCTGAACGCCGACATAATCAAGGCAAAAAAAGATACAGTAGAAATGGCGAGGTTAAAAACGGTTAAAGAACTTCATATGCGAAAAGCAGACGCTTTTTTTACTCAAATGAAAGCGTCTAGGGCTCCAGCTAAACGCTATCCAAACGACACAATAGTGATATGCTTTGACTACCAAAAAAATCTACCCCTTCCCCTCACCAACACCGGAAAAGAATATTATATGCGTCAACTGTGGATGCACAATCTAGGTATTCATAATTTAGGCACAAACGAAGCAACAATGTTTGTTTATTCCGAGCATTTTGCTCACAAAGGGCCAAACGAAGTGATTAGTTGTCTAAAATGGTTCTTTGACAACAAAGTCAGCAAAAGCGTAAAAATTGCGCGTGTGTTTATGGACAATTGTTTCGCACAATGTAAAAACAAGTTTTTGCTTTCCTTCTGGTATTGGCTTTCGCAAAGCCAATTTCAAGAAATCAGGCTATTCTACCCCATTCCCGGACATTCGTTTATGCCCATTGACAGGGATTTTGCTATGATTGAAAAATGCAAACGAAGGTGTACAAAAGCTGTATTGCCTTCTACATGGGAATTTTGTGCATTTGACAAATAGGGGAATTTTGTGCATTTGACAAATAGTATGATGTAGACGAGCGGTAACACTCAAAAAATCTCCCAAATCGATTTTGGAAAGGAGCAGTAAAATTGTTGTTCTAAATTTTACAGAAGAAATCTGGAGGCGCAGTCTCCAGCCGCTGAATTGCGCGCGGTTTAGACTTAAATAAACGCCATTGTCAACTGATTTATACAACATTATCAAAATATTTTGGTTTGTTTTTCTTATTAATTTCTGAAATTAATAGTGCTTGAAAATCGTTTCTCCAATCATGTACTAAAGGCTTTGAGAAAAAGCTTAATTATCTTAAATTACTAAAAATTTGAGAATACAATAGAATAATTTAAAACTATATTCTGTATATTACACCATAATTAAAGTGTTTTTGATGCTTTGAACTATTGTTATGCCGTCAAATCTCTTTTTTATGCCACATCAAAATGCTGGGAGGTAAAGACTCTATCAAAATTTTAGGCATTTTTTCAAAAAAGTACAATTTACTTTTACTGGTTTCTCAAGTTACACTATTAAGCACCTTTAAGTTGTCTCCCTTTTCAGATCGGGGCTCTAAAAGCGATTGTGTCCACAGTCCCCTCGATCCTTCCTTTAATATAGTGCTGTGTTTATGACTTGGGTGTTTTCATTTTGGAGCATGTAATAACTGACAAGAATGCAAAACTTGAGTGAACATTTTTAATCGACTTTTCAATAAAGTATTCGCATATTGTTTCATTATTAGTAGTTTGACATATTTTTTACTCTAAGTAAATAGCATACTCCAAAACTTACTTTTTTTGAACCTCCATGCACACACAAACAATAAATTTCGCCAACATTCGGCAATCGCATAAAAATTGTTTTCACCAGAGTTGTTGTATATTTTTTACTAATTTAATGTTCAGCCCAAAGTGTTCTGCATCATCGTGAAGAAAACTTTGAATTAAAGAAAGTTTAATTTAGTCCTTCTAGTTTAATTTAATTTAATTCTTCTATAAGGATGTTGAAAAGCTTGCAAATTCAGATTCAATTTTCTAAAAGCCTTAACTAAATACTTGACTTCGCCTGCTATGCCCCCCTCTGGTGGATGCGCAACTAAAAAAGACTTTTTTTTATTGTTCTGTAAAATCGCATTCTGTTTGATAAAAAGTGTTTATGTTTATCTTGGATTCATTTATTTATCTTGAATATGCTTGAGTGCTTGTGTTAAACTTTTATAAGATCGTAAATTTTAAACAGCTCAAAATGCACGAATCGGTTAGTTTTCTAAATAAAGGCTGTCGTTGAAAGAATGAGAGTTTAGCTCTACTTGATTGAAAGCAAAGTTTTGTTTGCTTCATTTCTGCTTATTGCATGATATTTAGCTATTGTGGCATAATGTAGAACAGCAGGCTGATTTTAGTGTGTTTTGGCGAATGCTGCCACATTGATAAGAAATTTAGCAGCAACCTTAACCAGACGCTAGCTGCAAATTTCGAATTTTAAATTGCATTCAGAAATGGTCTATTGAATTGTTTTTAATATTTGTCTAAACTTTTAGCTGCACATGATATTATTACTTCAGTTGCGATAGCTGCAATTACTGTAGTCAAATTGCGAGTTGTATGTCTTTGCTTGTATCAATGTGTTTTGAGTGTATGGTATTTCTTTGACAGTGTACAGGATGTATTGAAATTAGAGCCCCCCTCTAACAGTATAAATTAAATCATCATCTCATTTTGGATCCGGTTTTTCCTGTCGACTTAGATGGCCGGATTTTGTAT
This sequence comes from Trididemnum nubilum, assembly GCA_963965965.1. Taxonomy (NCBI): domain Eukaryota; kingdom Metazoa; phylum Chordata; class Ascidiacea; order Aplousobranchia; family Didemnidae; genus Trididemnum; species Trididemnum nubilum. The sequence continues at coordinate 49,081,052 of OZ014471.1, read as the reverse complement.
GGTCATTGTCTTTACATATTTCGTTCGATCACATGCACCATTTCGTTCGATCACATGCACCCATAAACTAAAATTAAGCGGATTTAAGTTTTTAACGTAGCCTTAGCTTTTTGTGGTGCCTCCACTGGTTTGCCCCATAAGCCTTAAACCTGCATTCTTGGTATAACCTTGACGAATTGCAAAAAAAAAGTAGAGAATCCAAGGTTTAATTTTCCTGGCACTTCACTCACGAATCGCCGTAGGTCGATCTGAATAACTTAGTAAACCATTGCAGTTTTTTTCTCGCAATCTTTTGATATAACTACTCGTGTTTTTATGAAGATTTGGATTGGAGGTGCTAATTAAGAATGCCCAAATTTGTCAGTTCATCTAATTTTCTCAGAATCATTTGCTATGAAGGTTAATCTAACTCAGGTATTCGACATGAAAGTAAAATAAATCTAAAAGAAAAATTACTCAGTTGAAACTTACATGAATGAACTTCAAAGTAGACTACTGAAGAAAACTTAATTAATTTTCACTTAAAGCATAGAGGGGCCCTGATTTCGAAACATCCTGCATAAACTGCATGACTACTGCTTTTCGTGCTTTTTATATTTCTAGTGTAGCCTAACTGCTAGTGGCATTCCTCTTGTTTTTTTGTTTATTGTGCGATATTTGGTCGACAGTATACCGTGCATGTCCGTTATTTTCGCACTTTTTATGTTTCAACATCGCGATTCTAAGTTTTTTTCTCTTTGAATTTTTTTTTTTTTTTTAGAAAAAACGTAGGACAGTTTGAGGTATTGTGTGCTTTGTGCAGTATACCTGTAATTAACTGACGTAACGTGTTTTGGATTTATTTTTGTAGAAAATGAATAAATATACAATTTAAAGCGATGGAACTTGAAATCATATGGTATTTGCTAAACACCGACAGGCGGATACACTACAAATGCTTGACTATGGCTATGCAGTAAATATTATTTAAATAAAATGAAAAAAATTAAACATTCATTATATTCTTTGAATTGCACCAAATCGTGAAGTTAGTTTGTACGCTTATTTCCGCGTCATTGCTTCCGCGGGTAAAACGTGAGCTCCTTCGGAAGAAATGTCCTATCGGTGGCAAACGGTTGGCAACACTGTGTTAGATAACCGGCCTGAGATTTGAAGTTAAGACCTCCCGCTCCAGAACAACGTCTTACTGCTCGACCAACTCTCTGAATTCATTTATTAATCAATAATAATTGGTGTCTACCGAAAGCTAGTTTTTGGTATTCGGCAACGTTTAAAATAACAATCGGCCGAGAAAAAGTCTTTTATGTCAGAAAAACAAACTGTAAGATCGCATTGAAGAAAAGTGATAAATCCTTGTAAATGACAACAACTAACAACGTTTCGCCTGCTACCATCTCTGTTGGTTTCCATTTGTGTATGACGTATTATTTTTGTTAATTTCTTCAATCTGAATTATGGAAAAAGGGTTCATTGAAAGGCTAACTGAAGGCGGTTTTATTTTGGAAATACGCTATGACGAGATTTGAAATAGTTGTTATTTCTTCGAAAGGAGCTGTGTTGCCTGGCCACAATGACGCGGAGATGGGCCCTGCAAACTCCTCACACGCTTCGGCGTATTACAGCGAGTATAATGAAATATTTGACTTATTGATTTACGGTAAATTGTAAATACGGTGCGGTTGATGGTTGTTCAGCCAACAAAGTGATAAAATTAAGCAAAAATAATAACAATTTCAAAAGTGAGCACTTTGGTTCCTCGAGAAAGGCATTGTTTTCTAATTGCAGACTGTACTTAATTAAATGCTTCGGTAAACGCCAAACACAGCTGAAAAAACCTAGGTCGAGGACAAAAATTACCGAAGGTGTGACCAGACTTGCAAGTCGGGCTGGGGTTTTTGGGGCGAGTTTGTGCTTAAGATTGAAAAAATGTCGGGCTAAATTGGGCTTGGCAATTGACTTACACGTACTTAGGCCTCGAACTCGATCGACTTTTATTCGAGTTCGAATTTAGCTTATTTTAGCAAGTTCGAGTTGTCTAAATTAATTTTTTTGAGCTTTATAAGTTCGACAAAATTATCAATTTTTTCGAGCTCGAGTTCAGAAAGACAAAAATACTAAATCTACTTTTCAACTTAATCACTCTCTTTTTGTACACATGCTGATATTCTAGGTCGCCACGGCGTAAACAAGCGAACGACAATTTCAATTGACGTGGCACGATCAAAAAAAATATTTCTTTCTGATAATTTTTTAATGTTTAAATTTCTTTTTACAGTTTTTTCGACTTTGGAAAAAATATTTTTTCGGGTTGGGTTTCGCTGATCTGGATTACTTAACAAATATTGTAGGCTTTTAGATGCTACTAAAATTAAAATAACTTTGCAACCCAAAGTAAGAATAATGTCTGAGCATTAAGCGTTTGTATCGCACAATCATTATCATTATATTGCGTCACAGTTGATCATCATCATCATCCGTAAGTAGCTCATTTTTAATCGCATGCGAGCAATAACCGTATACATATTTTGGGTCATAAATTCGGGCTTTTTCAGCCCTGGTTTTGGTTTCAGATCACTTATCGGGTTCGGGCCTGTAATGTGTTGTAGTCGGCCTGTTTATAACTATGTGCTGCGTTATCATATTTTTTTAACCTTCGACGCCGAAGCTGAAGCTTGGTCAAACTTTAATGATAATCATGACTGTAAATTTTGTAAAGGCACAAATTTTGTAAATTTTTAGCCAAATTTTCTAAGCGCATGCAAAAAAAATTAACACCGACCTTTACCTCTGGTCTACATTGAAAGTAAAATTGTGAGCGCACAAACGCACCGTACTTTATATATAGCATTTATCTCAAAAGTATATTATTACAAACAAAAATTCGGCACGCACACCGTACCAACGTACAAATTGTCATAAAAAAAAGAAATTTACTTAGAATTCACTGGTACGTTCACGATTTTACGCATATAGTGTAGATCGCGCCTTACAGTTAACAAGCAGAGGCGCCCACGGGGGCAGGGAGGCACTTCCCCCTTGAAATTGAAGATTTCAATTACTTTTTATGTTTAAATTCGCAAAACAAGACAGTTTAAGCATGCATACACTGAGAAATCAATCTTTTGTGTAGATTTTTCGCAATTTTCAAATTGGTGCAGGGAGTGGGGGGCAGAAGGAACTAAATTTTGGAATATTATTGGCCTACTGCATTTTATCATAGCGTAACAAAATGGATATTATTTCAAAACTTTTTTTGCCTTGTAGCAACTAAATCTTGGCTAAACAAATAAAATATAAAGATATCATTTGTTTGACCAAAATTTTGGTTGACCTAATACGTGCGTAGTGTTTCAGATCGCTATAAAAACATAATCAAAACAACTTTGCAACGCTGAATAAAGACTTCATTTTAGTATCGATACATTTATTAATCCTAATCGATTATTATTATTGCTTTGCAATTCTTCAATAAATTATTCTATTTAGTTGCAGCAGATCTGAGTTATAAAGGAAAAAAGCAATTATATTATCCGCTTACGGTTTTCAGATCTAATTTCACTGCAGTGCTTTTAGGGGGCTGATTTAAGCTTCCAGCCATTTTTCTGGTTTGGACTTGAACTTGAAGGCTTGATTACAACTCTGTAATAACAGCTACAATTACATGGCAACATTATTCAAAAGGAAAATAAGTTTTTTTCTGTGTTTGTTATTTGATAATAAAAAATTCCATTGCGATGCAAGCGAAAATAGCCGGATGATTAAACTTTAAATTGCTAATTTATTATTTAATCACAATTATGAAACGCCTTAGATCAAAAGGCAACATAGCACTTCAAATCAAATCTTTCATTATATTTGTAATATTAGGCCGAAGCGTGTAACGAAATTGCGGAGTTCATTTCCGCGTCATTTCGCCCGGATAGCACAGCTCCTTTCGAAGAAATGTCGCAGCGGTGGCGAGCCGTTGGCAGCACTGCGTCCAATTTGACCGGCCAGAGGTTTGAACTTTAGATTTCCTGTTGCACAGATGAAAGCGTTATCGATCGACAGTTGACAGAACGGTCAAGTTGCTCAGTGACAAAAAATATAACTATTATATTGCTCAGTGACAGAAATTATAACCAAACTTGCAATTAATAGCTTCGCCAAGAGAAACCCATTGGCTTCAAAATAAAAAAAGAGTAAATAGTGGGGGAGCTTTTTAGCGTTTAATTTTGATAACTTCCAATCGCTTTTCTCAAATCTTGTTTCATTAGTTCTTTTTCTCAAATCTTATAAAATGTACATGATTTAGATTAATACTTGTTCGATTTTTCAAATTATCCTATTTTATGATTTACGGCTTGTAATAAAACGACTGAAATTTTACCTCTATACCACGACTCACGTATAGCCGATTTTCTCAGCCGGTTTAAATATGCATTGCATTTACAGCGCTACTTTCTATACCAAAATCTTTTGCAAAATTTCACAAAATTTTTTGTCGTTATGAATAGTTTGCTTATTTTTGTTAATTGTTTAATTTTGAACTTCCTAAGGAAATCCGTTCAGCAATAAACCTTTTGTGTTGATAGCAAAAAGAATAACAATTTGTAAAATTTTCTGTAGTAATTACTCCAAAAACGGTAATGCGTGTCTTCTTGACAGGGTGAGTGTCGAGCGAAAACAAAATTAATGGACTGTAACTGAAACTACGCTTGAATCAATAAACTTTTTACGAACGATGTTAACTGTCATCACATCAAACAGGTTTCAGTTGATAAATCGAACTGTCACCAAAATGCGTAGGGTTCAGACAGGTTTCGATTTTTGAGTTAACAGTTGTCAGTAAACTATTTTCGACCCCAAAAGTTTTACTACGACTAATCAAAAACAAAAGCTTACATGCCTGGATTGAAGAGCAAAGTTGCAATATCTTGACGTCCTTCGTGGTCGACTCCTGGGAAGCCATGTCAACTTCCACTGGCAGTTAGGTGGCCAGAACAACCACCAACCCTGCAGCTCCAATGATATTTCACATTGTAGCTCAAGTCAATTAAGCACAGAGCTGGACAGCGCTGTTTCGAGCTTTTAGCTCTCATCGGCAGCCCTCAGCTATCTATTCAAAGGTATTCCCAGCTGAACAAACATCTTGGCCTAACTGGCAAACCTTAATGGCTTGCAGCAAGGCAGATGCTTTAGTAGGGAATAAACGATTTTTCACTTGTGGTACTTTAGAAACAAGTGAAAAATCGCTGGATCTTTGTAATAAGGACAGCCATAGGCTATCCTTACTACAAGGACTCCCCTCTGTGTGACCACGGAAATCAAAACTGCAATATCTTGACGTCCTTCGTGGTCGACTCCTGGGATTGCAGTTTTGATTTCCGTGGTCACACAGAGGGGAGTCCTTGTAGTAAGGATAGCCTATGGCTGTCCTTATTACAAAGATCCAGCGATTTTTCACTTGTTTCTAAAGTACCACAAGTGAAAAATCGTTTATTCCCTACTAAAGCATCTGCCTTGCTGCAAGCCATTAAGGTTTGCCAGTTAGGCCAAGATGTTTGTTCAGCTGGGAATACCTTTGAAAAAGATAGCTGAGGGCTGCCGATGAGAGCTAAAAGCTCGAAACAGCGCTGTCCAGCTCTGTGTTGAAGAGCAAAGGTTATTGAAAACCGCGATTTAAAAGAAAAAGTTTGTGTCGAAAAAACTTTTTCGGTTATAACTTTTTTATTTATTCACCTAAAATATTGAAATTTTAACAAAACAAGGACCAAATCAGACACATCATTACTAAGAAAAATATTTTTTAATAATATGCTGTACTTGACCACAAAGTCCGTTTGAGAGTTTTGAAATTTCAAACGCGATTTTCTCGAAACGGCGAAATGCGACTTATCATTTTCTGCCAAAACGTGCTTCAAATTAAAAAAATTTGAGAATAATGAAGACCAGAATGAAAATTTTTCAGCCCAAAACCAAGTCTGTTTTCCTGCCCAAAATTAGGTGACGACCAAAACAAAACAAAAAAAAGGTCTTCACTCAAATTACTCAAAACTTTTGCCCAGTTTTTGGCCAAAAAACGTCTTCGCCCACCGTCTCTGTGCTCAAACCTTCTGCTCAAGTTACAAAGGGAGAGCCATGCCACAATTTTGCATACTATTCTATGCTAATTATACTATCCTATCGACCCAAAGGGGGGGGGCATGGCCCAATAACCCCCCCCCCCCCCCCCCCCCGAATACGCCCTTGAATGTGATGCAACAAGTAACTTTTTTCAATCAAGCATCAGCAAAAATTGATTTTTTGTTTGTAAATATTTTATTTAATATTTAGCAATCATAATTATTTTATTAATTACCGTTGTGGTTTGTTGCAAACGTATTTTTATTAGCGAATATTTTGGAAACTACACCAGCTAGAAAGCCGAAATTTTTTTGCAAAAGTAACTGAAGCTAAAAGATCTTCAAAATAATGATTACAAAAAAATTGCAAAATTCTTGGCGTTATCTTCATGCAGCGCAGGGTAGTACTTGTGGTATCTCAAACAGCTGTTAGCGTGGCAAGCGTCGGAAAACTTTTCTAGAAAAATAAAACGGAACATTTTGTACCAAACAGTTGTTAAACGCGTCCAAGAATCGAAAAATTTGTGTGCGATTAAGACGTGTTAATTGCGATTAATAATGTGCGTACTAAAATAAAGCAAGGAACAGCTTTCTCTACGAACAGATTTTACTTTATTGCAACAAAACCGGGCCTAAATTGCGTCTTTAAATAATGTTGTTTGAAGTTGTTTAATACGTTATATTTTGTTAACTTACCCGTTGCCGAAAACTATCTTGCCCGAGGCGATTTCATCTTGCTTCGGGCAAGCGAGCAAGCGTTAATTTTGAACCCTGTAGTTAGTTTAAGCTACCTTACTTAAAGGCCACCTAATGTCTGCAAAGCAATGCCCTTAAAATGAAATAGAAAATTATTACTAATCGAATGCTGTAAACCCGGTTTAGATACACGTTCTCAGTTTCAAGAAAATGAGCAGCCATTATTACCTTTCGCGTTTTAAAAAAATGACATGACGTCATCAGACCCAGGAGTTTGGTGCCTTTGACTTGTTTATCATTGCAGAGAAAAGGCGATTTTGCAAAGGCATGTGATAGCCGCTCACTGGTCAAAAAGTGTTGCACAAAAAGGCGTAATTAGCTCAAAGTAGTTACATTGCGAAGTACAGAAGTGAATTACCCGTAGCAATCAGCTTTCACTACAAGTATTGAACAGCAGTTTTACTACCAGTAATGACTCTATCACTCTAAAAATTTTAACACAGAAAAGTTTTTTTTATTATAAGGTATCTGGCATATCCATTCCCAATACTGGTACGCTACCATAGTGTAAAAAAAGATTTTAGACATAACAAGAAACTATTGAAAGCTTACAATTATGTAACAATACTTTACCTTTGTAATATCAGTAGGCTACTGTAGTTTACTGCGTAGGATTAGGAATATATCGGCACCGTATGATACAAATAATTCAGGTACCAGTATCAGATCAGTAGCCTGATTTGGTTTGTGTTTCAGTGATTGATCTTGTAGAACAGCAGAAAAAACAATGACCTAGTCAGATTGTTGAAAGCTTGGGGAGCAAATTACTGGTAGATGGGTAGTACGTTGGGCTAATTATGGCAAGGAAGTAAGTATTGCCTGTACCGGTATGTTACATTGATACGATAGGTAAAAATGTTACTATTACAAGCAGCATTTTTGTTCTACAGTACAATGTCATATTCACTATATTGGAACTCGTAAAAAAGTTACCTGCACTCACTGGTAGTTGTCTGGACTCTAGCTGTGCAGATCTGAGATACCAGTACACTGATCTGATATCTGTGGCCTAGTCCGGTATCGCTAAACTATGGTACCCTGGCAGATTAGTCCAGCCTAATATATTGCCAGGAGTAAAATATTTACTGAAACACAAACCAAACAAGTACTGATCTGGTACTGGTACCGTTTCTGCTGTGCATATTTTTACCGGTATATTCCTAATCCTACGCAGTAAACTACAGTAGCCTACTGGTATTGCAAAGGTAAAATATGTTTACATAATTACAGTATAAGCTTTCAATAGTTTCTTTTTTTACGCTTTGGTAGCGTATCGGTATTCCTATTGGATACGGATACGCCAGATACCTTAGAATAGGAAAACTTTTGTACTGTTAAAATTTTTGGAGTGATAGAGTCATTACTGGTAGTAAAACTGCTGTTCAATACTTGTAGTGAAAGCTGATTGCTACGGGTAATTCACTTCTGTACTTCGCAATGTAACTACTTTGAGCTAATTACGCCTTTTTGTGCAACACTTTTTGACCAGTGAGCGGCTATCACATGCCTTTACAAAATCGCCTTTTCTCTGCAATGATAAACAAGTCAAAGGCACCAAACTCCTGGGTCTGATGACGTCATGTCATTTTTTTAAAACGCGAAAGGTAATAATCAGAGGTGGAGTCGAGGACACAAGGCTCGAGGCCAAGGCCAAGGCCAAGGACACAAAAAAAATCCGAGGCCAAGGCCAAGGCCAAGGACAGCCTTTCCGAGGACAGACACTCTCGAGGCCAAGGACAGGAATGCTCGAGGCCAAGGCCAAGGACCAAGGACACAAAGCGCAAGTGCTCTCCAAAAAAAAAAAAAAAAAAAGGTCTTCACAAAAATTTTTCAGGCGATCTCCAAAAAAAAAAAAAAAAGGTCTTCACAAAAATTTTTCAAGCGATCTCCACGAAAAACGCTTCCCAAAAATTTTTCAACCGCTCCACAAAATTTTAACTTTCCAAAAAATAGTGCTGTCCTCGAGCCGAGGACAGGCCAATTTTCGAGGACTTGAGGCCTCGAGGCCAAGGCCAAGGCCAAGGACTTGACCTTCGAGGCCAAGGCCAAGGACTTCAAAATCTGTCCTCGAGGACTCCACCTCTGGTAATAATGGCTGCTCATTTTCTTGAAACTGAGAACGTGTATCTAAACCGGGTTTACAGCATTCGATTAGTAATAATTTTCTATTTCATTTTAAGGGCATTGCTTTGCAGACATTAGGTGGCCTTTAATAAGTACGAAATATCTTTTGTTTTTTTGTACTGTAATTAGTAGCCGAAAACTTGGCCGCTACAATAGGAAAAAGATTAGATAAAAGGGTCGGAAGAGCAAACTACAAAATCACCAAAGATTACTTTCCTGCCTACAAGAGAGATGCGTGGTTGCAAAAATTCAAAAGATTCAACACTGCTATCCTTAGTTCGGTCCCCGTCGAGAGATTATTTGCTGTTGGTTCTAATATTTTGCGATCGAAACGATCGTCTATGACGAAAAAAAATTTTGAAAAGTTTGTTTTGCTGCGTGAGAATGAAAAGTGTTAGGAAAGTCAATTTTTCTCCATGAATAACACATTATTTCTGAATGTAATTGAGTGGAGCTTTTATTCTTTTGATGTTTATTTTTATTGTTGTTTATTTTTATTATTTGTTTTGTTTTAGTGTTTAATTGCTTTTTTTCAACGATAAAAAAAATTCTTTCTTCGGTCTTAGATAGTTGCCTTTAGTTATCAAAGCTAAACGCATTGCAGTTGGTTTATTTGAGTGCAGCTTAGCTGAAGATGGTACAATGTTTGTACTTTTATATTTTTGTACTTAACACCATCGTCTGCAGCGCGCTTTTGGAACTTCGATTATGCAAAAATTCGTACTCAAAAACTTTTTTAAATAGCGAAATTTGTGTGCGCTTCTCTAGCAATCAATTTGTAGTTGCGCTATACTAATTTTAATTTTTGGTTGCGGAATTTGTGTTTGCGCTTTAAAGCGTTTGGAATTTTTGTTACAGAATTTGCAATTGCGCTTTAAGCTTAAAATTTTTGGTTGGGGAGTTTGCGCTTGCGTTTCAAGCTAAAAAAATTTTGGTTGAGGAATTTGCGCTTGCGCTTCAAAGTAGAAAGATTTTGGTTGTGGAATTTGCGCTTGCGCTTTAAGATGTGTTTTTAAAACGCCCAGCTCTGTCTCAGAGTGCATAAATTTGAAGTCGATGCAAATCAGCATATTTTTGTGCAGGGATGATGATGAGGAGGAGCATGATCCTCCGCTGCCGCCGATGAAGAAAAATAAAAGTCAGCAAGTTTTCCAGCGTAAAATGTTTTGTAACCTCTGTCACATGGCTGGCAGAAACAAGATTTTTTTTTTCAAACATCAAAAACATCATAATGGACTTATTATTATTAAAAAGAAACAAGATTGTTGAAAAATCCCCGGCACTTTTTGTCATTTAAGCTTCGGAATTGGCCGTTCGTAGTGGCTTGGTGATGTGCTATGCAATGAATTGTGAGGGTCTGAATTTCAGGCGACTATTATTTGGTTCCATCTGTAATGATAATGATCAAAAATTTATTTTTGTGATGAAAAGAAACACACACAAAAGCAACTGTTGAACCCGTAAACTAGGTAGTTGTGTGTGTGTGCTTTTTTTTTTCAACCAGTTTGATTCCTGGTTGAATCAAATCAAGGACTAAAAATTGGTACTCACAGCTTCCCTGCTTGACGTTCAGAATTAAAATACACAATGTGAAGCCTGCATCGTGTGTGGTAGACAATTGGACGAGTGAGCAACTTGACCCGATGGCCGCAAGTTTCTTTCCCTGTCTGGTGGCCAAGGTGACTAGGCGAATAAACTAAAATTGCAATTTTATAAATTGAGATCTCAATGGAAAATGCGAACTGTTTTGCAAACCTTGAGACGTGTACTGATTGCCGCATCTCTGCTGAATTACTCTTCGTCTCCTATTCCTTGAAAGAGCTTGGGTAATTCCAACCATGTTCACTTTAGGCAGAGTGGGAGGGCAGAAATCAACAAACTTCTACTGAATCTTCAAGTATTACTTGTTGCAGTTGATCAGTACATGCAGTTGTTCGCTCAAGAGGAGTTCCAACCTCCTCCTATGATCGATGTGTATATCGAGAAATGATGAAGCGCTACCACGACCCTTCTCCCACCCGGAGGCTCTCCCTCATCCAACAGGCTAGCCTCCCGTACCTCTCGCATGCATTTTGTAAGAACCGCCAGATCGGCCTCGCCAAGTTCACGAAACACTCGCAACGCTCCCACACAGTAAACACACATGTTGAAGCGGCGCCAACCGAAGCAAAAGCGGAGCTCAATACTCAGGTAAGCGCCGAACTTCAATAAAGTGGCTCAAAAGCTTAAAATTTAAAAACGTCTTAGTTATGCGAAATGCTGAGCAATACTAATGCAACTCCAGTCTTTCATAGACTGGGTTTTGAAGAGATTTTGTGACTTTTCATTAAAAAATTAGCCATTTTAATGCTATTTGGAGCACATTTCGCGCGTTTTAGAGCTGTTTGAAAGAACTAAATTACTAAAATTTGAAAGTAATTTGACAAAATTATATTGTCCAGCCCTTTCAGTTCTCTACCTTACTTAACAGGGTAAGTTCAAAACACGATTAAACACGCTGTATTTTTGGCTAAAATATGGAAGTAACTTGACTAAAGAGGGGCTGAAGCCTTTTTAGCTCCCACTGGTTGTGTCACTGCCTAAAATGAGTTCTTTTGTCCGCTTGGACCTTCAATACCAAAGCCTTTCGACTTGATCTTCACGATACTCGCATGAAAATGTGGGTCGCTTTCGGTGCTTTTGTCCGTATTACGCTAACCCGGCATGGCTTCCCGCCGGATGTCAAAGTGTTGAGTGATCATCTGCTGGCTTTTTCTGCTGCGGATGCTGAGAGTGTGGTGCAGCCCACATGTTACGCTACAAAATATCAGTCGAGCTGGAAAACCTGGAAGAGGAAGACCAGAAAGCACCAGCCGCGCTGGAGAACCCGGGAGAGAAACGTGGCGGTTTTCACACCACTAAAACAGTAGGCTAAAGATGAATTTACACTGTATCCGTTTTAGTCCATTTTTTTGCTTTTTTGTTTTTTCTTGAAAAAGTATGTGTTTTTTCACCCTCATTTATGCAAGTCCAGATCCGAACTAAGTAGACTGTTACATATTGATATAGATTTTGATAAAAATTTTGTGTGTGAGCGATTAGCGCGATATTTCAAAATACAGCTGTACTCGTTGAGAAGAAATTTTTTTCGATGAAGTTTTATTCAGAATGTGACAGCCTGGTTAGTGCGGATATGGATATATGAAAACTAGTACGATAAAGAACATACTTTGTCATGGAGAAAAAAAAACGGGCAAAAGTGGATAAAAAACGAATACTGCTGGATAAATCCTGCTTAATTTCACTTCGCTAATAAAAACCTTATCACCACACATTCGGCCTCAAAACGTTGGAACAAATTAGTCGTCTTATACACGAGTCCCTAAGCGAACGGTTGACGCTGCACCAGAAATGGAAACCGGTCGGGTCAACCGGCACCGGTCGGGTTGCCGGTCGGGTCGAGATTCTTCGACCGGCCGGTCAAGCCGGTCGAAAAACCGGTCAAATTCTCCTTTTTTGGAACTAAAAGACATTTAAGCACCAACCAAAATATACTCATATATTTTATCAAAAATAAAACTTTTTATAAAAAATCAGTATTAACAAACCACACCTGTCGAAAACACTTGTTGAAGGTTTCAAGCTGTGACTAATTTGCTGTGACCATTAAGACATGCACATCCAGGGACGTATTTAGGGTGAAAGTATTGTGTCATGCTCCCCCTCTTTTGGCCACGGCATAAAGCAAAAAAGTGCAAAATATGCTTTAAAATCGTGTAATCAGATTCTAATAAAGCATGCATGTGAAGAGGCTTTTGCTACCTGGCATTTATCATCATTTTAATTAGCTTAAGAGTAGAAGTGGCGCAGATATCAGATTTTTTTGTACTTGCTAAAATCTTGCCGTTTTGAAAAGCTTTTTTCAACTTAAATTTCCCATTCTTCTGGGCAAGAAAAACATAGCTCTTATTTTTTTTATATCTAACTAGCCATGGCTTGCTCTGAAGTAGCAGCATTTCAGTAAACTGCTGGGGTACATCATATTTCAAATGTTTTCTAGCCAATGTCATAAAAGTTTAGTGTTTTCAATGAAAATAACGGACGCGTTGCGTTTATCGGGATAGTTATTCATAACCACTTCGTACTACCGATGAGTTTATTTATTGGTTAGACGTTTCACTTCCCAAACCGGGAAGCTTCTTCAGAACAACTTGCAGTAGCTGCCTTTGCAGTTACAAAAAGATAAATGAGTAAAAAGTAACAGCAGAAGATAGGTAACAGTAAAAACGTACGAACATCGCAATATATTGTGATACTTGTACTATTTTACCCCAAAACATTAAAATGATGGAGCATATATAACCAGGTGCGTAGCCAGAAATTTGCAATGGGGGGGGCTATTTTGGGGTCTGGGGGAAGCCCTCAGCCGCCAGGGGCCAATGGGGGTCTGGGGGGGATGCCCCCAGCCGCCAGAGGTTGGGGGTTTGGGAGCAAAGCCCCCACCCGCCGGAGGTACGGGGGTCTGGGAGCGCAGCCCCCAGCGCTAGAAAATTTTGCATTTTTTTGCAAAAAAACTTAATTTTAGGGCTATTGCAATAAAAAATATTGCTTTTATAACGTGGCATAGAAATTGGCAGCACAACATGATTCAACTGGTTGGGTTAATGGCCTATGTGGGAGATGGCTAATGATAACATTGTAGTTCTCTTGTTTACATGCTGGTAAATCATAAAATCTTATTATTTACTAAAACTCACACGGAGTAATCTATTTCGTCTATATTTTATAAAGAAAAATAATTGGGGGGGGGGGCTAATGAAAAGATATTTGAGAGAAGTGAATGGTAATTAACTAACACTGAATAGCTTCTCCCCCCCTACTTATTCCTGAGTTCATAATATATTTGTTGATAAAGTTTATGCTTGGCGTTTTTACACAAGCAATAAAATTTGATTACTAATTTTTGGGCATTTTTCAAAGTTTTCATTAATTTGTGACTTTAACTTTTGACAAAGTAGCTCCCCCCTGAATATATGTCTAAAAAATACTTTAAATTACTTTTTAGTCCATTCCAGCGCAAAAAACAGTCTCAGAAGAGCAAAAAACGAGGTATTTTCCTTATTCTGCATTTTGGTTGACAGGCCAATGGGGGGTAGAGGGGGGCTATAGCCCCCCTTGGCTACGCTACTGGCAATAACATTATATAATATTGAAAATTATGTCACGAACAGCGTGAAAAAAAAAGGATACTGAAAAATTATGTCACTAACAGCGTGAAAAAAATTAATATTATTCATAACAACTAGGCTGCTTCACTAACAGTTTGAGAAAGTATGAAAAGGATGTATTGCAAAACATTATGTAGGCCTAGTGGAAAAGGTTTTTAGCTACACAGAAATGTATGTTAATTGTTCCGTCCGTATAAAAATCTCCCAGGAGCTAAAAACCTTTTCCAGTAGGCCTACATAATGTTTTGCAATACATCCGTTTCATACTTTCTCAAACTGTTAGCGAAGCAGCCTAATTGTGATGAATATCATTAATTTTCTTCACGCTGCTTGTGACATAATTTTTCAGTATTCCTTTTTTCCACGCTGATAGTGACATAATTTTTCAATCTGATAGTGACATAATTCAATCTCAATCATTTTAATGTTTTTGGGTATAATAGTACAAGTATTGTGATGTTCGTATGTTTTTACTGTTACCTATCTTCTGCTGTTATTTTTTTCTCATTTATCTTTTTGTAACTGCAAAAGCAGCACTGCCGAAAAAAAAGTTTTACCGTTTGCTGCTCGGCAAATTGCAAATAATCTGTCACAAAAAGCTAAAAAATTGTAATTTCATTTTTTGGCCTTCGTATGATATATCATTTGAAAGAACGTCTAATAATTTAGCTTGTGCCCTCCAGCGGTTTTTATGCTTATTTTGTGCACGTTTTGCGCTGCTCAAAACAGTTCTTTCAAACCGAAACTTAAATAAAAAAGGTCTTAAAATTGAGTCATTTTTACAAAAAAAAAAAAAAAAACTTTTTTTGCGTTTTTTTCTGAGACCCCCGTCGAAAGTCACAAACTTTAACACTTTACCCATGCCCCCCCCTTTTGAAAATTTTTCATTCGATACATTGAACAGTGAACAAAAACCTTCGTTAAAAAAAACCGGTCGACCGGGCCGGTCAAAAACCGGTCGACCGGCCGGTCAACCGGCGATGATTTTGAAATTTACCGGTCAGGTCGGGTCGAGAAAATCCTGACCGGTTCCATCTTTGCGCTGCACTAAGTGGTCACGATGCAAGCATTTGAATAGTTATGTTCGCTTAGTGTTTCGGTCTCGACTAGTAATTCAACGTGTGCCTCTGTATTTAGACCCACCTATTATGTTTCATGTACAAAATTGTAAATATTGCAAAAAGCGCTTGACAATCAAATCTTTAATATCATTTGAGTTGACGTGGATGAGAACTGCGTGACGCCGCTTTTACCAGCTTAGAGCAGGTAATGCAGCGCTAGAAGGGAGTGTTTGTGTCGATAGTTTATTGCCGTAGATCTACTTCGGGAATGTCCTGTTCAAAATCTGCCCCGCAGGCCATTTGTGATCCAGGTTAAAATTTCATCCGGCCCGCACTCGTCTTTTCTCCCGACCGAATTTACCCTGCAGATACTTGATTTAATCAACCTAAAAGGCTTTTTCATCTTTAAAGTCCTTATGACCCAAAGTCATTTAAAATTTAGGACAAAGTTCTATTCGGTCTTGACCTTGTTGCTGGATCCATTTACACATCGGCTAGTGGTCTTGCTCCGACCCGCCAAGCGCCTTTGCAAAGTCTTATTTGGCACTCCTTCATTAAATTCGGAGCATACTTATTGTACTTGCTGCGGGTGGTCATTGGTTATTGGACAAGATCGAACGAGGGTGAAATAACCTGTTCGTTTTGTGGTTTCCTTCAAAGAAAGCTAGATCATCATCATCTGCCCACTACGAGACGAAGGATGGCTGTCGATTGCCACACATGTCTTTGTTTTCAACTTTGCTTTTGGCTTTTCTCACTTTAAAAAAATCAAAATATTGTTTTACATCTTCTCTGATAATGCCATGGAATGCAGGGTTAGCAATGCCACAGAACGGACGCTCTTAATTACCGTCTTTGGCGTTGATGCCAGCCGTTGATTTGGAGGTATGGGTTTATACGCCTCCCATCTACTTTGGACCTCGTTGACGTTGAAGCGTTTTCGAGCTACTTCCAGGCTCTAACTCAGGCGGAAAGGCTGTGAAGTAGGCTATTCCACTTTATCCAAGGTCCACCCGGGTAGCGCAGCTTGTTCTTTATTATGGGCTGAATAGTGAAGCTGCCCGCCCAGCAGGTCGTAGAAGAAAACCAACGGGTACCCATGAGCTGTGACCTCTGCCATTTTTTTAATTGTGTGGAAATGGTGACTTTTCTTACTCGGGTTGTGACGGAGCATTTCTGCTGTACCGTGCTCTCACTTGCAGGAAAGAACTGGGTAGCAACCAGCAGGACTTAGAACGCTGTTTGTCTCGCAGCAAATACGCGTTTCAAACATGCAAAATAATTTTGCACAAACTTTAATTGTTGCGTTTATTCTACGTCATATTTATGCACCGTCTATGACGTCATAAACTTATGGTTTTACAGGGTTGGCACAACATTTTCAGTTTACCTCTTCTGGCTACGCAACCTCATCAGCGATGTACGCGTCCGAGAGCAGGCTGTCCTCCCAGAAACAGTCGGAGGTGGCCACCCCAACCTTGCAGTCGGTGCCGGAGGACCCTCGTTCCTCAGCCTCCGTCCCTCCTCAGCCACGGGTGAGCAGCGTGACAACCAATTTTACTCGATCATTTTTCAGGCCGGTTCTTTGTTTTGACGCTTGTTAATTGCTGAGTCGTGAAAAAAAGTGCCACGTCACGAATACATGAGCTAATGCGCCAGACTGCAACCACTAAAAAACATCTATTTTTGCGGCTCCGGACTCGGTTCTTTCGTGATTTGCAGTTTTTGTGGCACGATTCGGCAATAAGCAGTCGCAAAAACTGGGCCTGAAAAATTGGACCCGTAGAAACGCAACTTTGGCCGATTAAAATAGCTACAATTTTTGAGCTGCCATGGTTCTAAGTTTAGACTCAATGATTGGCACCATCACTATTTAAATCCGCATTCTTCCCTTCAACGCAGAAGGCGGGAGTTTGTGTGGTCATTAACTTCTCTACGCCTCGCCATTTCCGTGCTGTTTGAAAATCTAGAAAAAGAAATCATTAAGTTTTAATCCTAAGACTTGAAGATTAAATGTGCTGGCAATGCTGTATATTCTAGTCTCAAATGGTAGCCGTATTTCTTAACTAGAAGCTCTGTCGTTTGCATGGATTTAAAAATTTATTAAAGCCACTTTCATGGGGAGTGAGCTTGACGATATTTGCTGAAGAAAACAGTAACAAAAGCTATTCTAAGAGAGATCTTGCTTACTTAGTGAATTTCTGTTAATGAACATTTAGGTGTTGAGACCATTCAAGATGTTAAGAATTAAGGCCCGATCGATACTAGGCGTAAAATTGTGAACGAACGAGCTTACTTTTAAACAGAAATGGCGACCTTCAAGAGCGAATAATATTTGATTCCATCTGTGATGATGATGATGATCAAAATTTGTTTTCGCTTAGATGAAAATGAAAACTAAAAATTGGCATTCACAGCTTCCCTGCTTGACGTTCAGCATTAAAATGCACAGAGTGAAGCCTCTGCCGCGTGTGGTGGACAAGTGGACGAGTGAGCAACTTCACTCGAACATCGCAAGTTCTTTTCATTGTCTCCTGGCCAACGTAACTTGGCGAATAAATTGAAATTGCAATTATATAAATTACGATCTAGGCAGGAGATGGGAAATGTTTTGCAGACCATGGGGCATGAACCGATTGCATGTCTTTGTTTTCGACTTTGCTTTTGAACTTTTCTCACTTTAAAAAAATCAAAATATTGTTTTAAATCTTCTCTGATAATGCCATGGAATGCAGGGTTAGCAATGCCACAGAACGGACGCACTTAATTACCGTCTTTGGCGTTGATGCCAGCCGTTGATTTGGAGGTATGGGTTTATACGCCTCCCATCTATTTCGGACCCCGTTGACGTTAAAACGTTCTGTAACTACTTTCAATACTGTCAGTCTGTCATCATACCAGGCTCTAACTCAGGCGCAAAGACTGTGAAGTAGGCTATTGCACTTTTTCCAAGGTCCACCTGGGTAGCGTAGCTTGTTCTTCATTATGGGCTGAATAGTGAAGCTGCCCGCCCAGCAGGTCGTAGAAGACAACCAACGGGTACCCATGAGCTGTGACCTCTGCCATTTTTTTAATTGTGTGGAAATGGTGACTTTTCTTACTCAGGTTGTGACGTAACATTTCTGCTGCACCATGCTCTCTCACTAGCAGGAAAGAACTGGGTAGTAACCAACAAGACTCAGGACGCTGTTTGTCTCGCAACATCTATGGCATCATAAACTTGTGGCTTTTTAGGATTGGCGCGACATTTTCCGTTTAACCTCTTTTGGCTACTCAACCTCAATATCGATGTACGCGTCCGAGAGCAGCCTGTCCTCCCAGAAACAGTCGGAGGTGGCCACCCCAACCTTGCAGTCGGTGCCGGAGGACCATCGTTCCACTGCCTCCGTCCCTCCTCAGCCACTGGTAAGCAACGTGATAGCCAATTTTGCTTGTTCATTTTTCAGGCCGGTTCTTTGTTTTGACGCTTGTTAATTGCTGAGTCATGAAAAAGAAGTGCCACGTCACGAATACATGAGCTAATGCGCCAGACTGCAATTATTTTAGCCATCTATAGCCGAACCATCTATTTTAGCCGCTCCAGACTTGGTTCTCTCGTGATATGCAGTTTTTATGGCACGATTCGGCAATAAGCGGTCACAAAAATCGGGCCTAAAAAAATGGACCCGTAGAAACGCAACTTCGGCCTAATACATTTGCTACAAATTTTGAGCTGCCATGGTTCTACAATAAGTTTAGGCTGATTGATTGTCACCATCACAGTTTTAATCCGCGTTTTTCCCATCAACGGAGAAGGCGGGAGTTTGTGTGGTCATTAACTTCACAACGCCCCGCCATTTCCGTGCTGTTTGAAAATCTAGAAAAAGAAATCATTAAGTTTTAAAACTAAGACTTGGAGATTGAATGTGCTGGCAATGCGGTATATTCTAGTCTCAAATGGTAGCCGTATTTTTTAACTGGAAGCACTGAGTTTTGCATGGATTTAAAAATTTATTAAAGCCACTTTCATGGGAAGTAAGCTTGACGATATTTGCTGAAGAAATCAGTAACAAAAGCTATTCTAAGAGAGATCTTGCTTAGCTCGTGAATGTCTGCTAATGAACGTTTAGGTGTTGAGACCATTCAAGATGTTAAGAATTAAGGCCCGGTCGATACTGGGCGTAAAATTGTGAGCAAACGAGCATACTTTTAGATTTAAACAGAAATGACCGGCTTGGCGAACCGCTTTACCCACTGAAAAATTGCCAGTTAATTAAACTAATAATAGGCCTATTTGTTTACGATTCTACGTCAATGTAAAGTCGGTTGTTTTAAGAAATTTGTATTGCGCAAGTACAGAAATTGTGCTTGAGAAACTCTGAACAAAAAAAGTCGCATAAATTTGGGTACATTCAGTATCAACTGAAAACTTTTTTATTTTTACCTCTTTTAAAGAAATCAATTTAGTGGCCCACCTTAGAAGTCAAATTTCAAGCGCTTGATATGACTAGATTTCAAAAATGCGACAATTTCACGTGTTTCTGTGTTGCAAGTTCTTCGTGTAGCCGCTATTTCGCGTAGGAACTGTCCTGTTTCTTTTGTACAGACAAACAACTTTGAGGAATAGCACAAAGTTAGGATGGCGTTGCGCGTCACAACTGATTGTTCGTCACGTGGTTGAATAGACTCCATCTAAAACTAAAACCAAACCAAAGACTATAAAAATTTGTATTCATAACTTCCCTGCCCAACGTTCTATCTTGAAGAGAAAGTGTGAAGCCTCCACCATGGGTGGGCGCTGGGCAGGTGGGAGCTTGACTCGAAAACCGCAAGGTTTTTTTGCCGCTGTCTTTTGGCCAAGACAACTTGGCAAACAAACATGTAACAATAAATGCAACTTTATTTCAGAGCAAACCGGGTCCTGCTTCCAGCTTCCTTTTTAAGCTGCCGAATGACGTTTTGCAGCTTCGAACTTCAACCGCGACAATCGGCACGCGCCTGGCAACTGGTTGCTGGGTCCTGATGATGACGCGAAACCAAAACGTTGAAGCAGCAGGTATCTTCAGACGATGATCGATCAGCAGAGCTACACGAAGACCGCGAACTTGCGGAAGCCCTCGGTAGAAGTGGTGGGCTAGGGTAGGTCGATTTTCGCTATAGAAAAACGTTATTTTGCAGTAGTTGCATATTAGCCTAGAGACTCTTTTTGCGAAATTTGAGCACTCCAAGTCAAGAAACGGCTTGCGGAAATGGTTTTTAATTTTTTTGCCCAAATTTTCTTTTTTATTACATTTCGCTAGATGGCGCACCATAATCCATCTACAAAATATCTGATATTTTGCAAAAATAAGCTTGAAAAAAGTTCTTATCATTTTGCTTGAACTTAAAATTAACGAGGCTTAAGTGCAAATGGTACAAAATTACAAATAAATACAATGGCATAATCGCCAAGTTACTGCAACTGTTTACAATATTATGATGCATATAAAATTATATCCAAAACTATCGAAAGTTTAGTAGTTTATTTGGGAAAATAAATATTATCTGCTTTCATATGCTCCATTTTACGACTATCGCCAAAGACTAAATTCCACTTCTAAGTAGTTTGTAGTCCTTCTAGCCGACTGATAAAATGATAAAACAGAATTTGGTTGCAATCAATTAATCTTGCTTACGTGATTAATAAATCATTTCTCTTGTACAAAGTTTTATCGTTTCTGGTTGATAAGAGTGTACAAAATCTCCTGTGATCCAAGCTTAATCGAAGTTAGTTTTAGCAATAAAAGCAAAAGGGAGAAATACTTATGCCGAAAGCAAAAACACGACCGTTTACGAGACAAAAAAGTGACGCGAAATATGGTGGAGAACCCAGCGAGTTATCCAAAACGGAGCGAAGCACCTATAGGCAGTTAATCCGTTATTATTACCATTTAAAAATTACTAATCCTCTAAGCTCTATTTCTCAATCTTGCCAGCAGATAAAAGAAGATTTGATGGGTGTTTGGCAGTCAGTGAACCCGCGATTACCTTTAAAATCCACATTGTCAATCGAAAAAAAATATGTGATTTGCTGCAGTTGGTAAAAATATCAATCGAAAACAAAATAAAGTTGCTGCAAAACGAAATCTTGCCAACAAAATAGACAGCCTTTTTGATATTGCTGGGTGCTCCTGTTCTTTGGAAGTGTTACCGTGTGATGACAGAAGCAGGGGCGCCGAGAGCCAAACGTGGGCCCGGGGCCAGCTCAAATATGACGGATTTCCGATTTTGTGAACTGCAAAATAGACGGAGACAATGATTCAGTTTTGTCCAAATTATGATGTGTTCTCCAAAAAAAATGTCTTCACCGAAATTCTGACGGTTCTTCCGGTCAAAATTAGGTGATCTCAAAAAAAAGGTCTTCATCGAAACTTCGGTGGGCCCCTTTCGAGCTCATCGGCCCCCACATGGGCCCCCCATTGGACGAGATGGTGGATTAGGGTCCTGTTTTGCAACCCGATAAATTGGCCTAGGCGCTTTGCCAAGAGGCAGGCCATGTTTTTGTGGACTAAAAAGCTAGAAGTTGCATACATGCGTGGTTATGTTTCCGCTTTACCTGTGAATTTGTTTCGGGATAGAAGCAGTCAAATCACGACGAAGAATAAAATCAATCTTTTTTAATTGCCTCTTAGCAACCATTGCGATGTTTGACGTCACTAACTGTTTGACTTGCAGTCTGGTGGACATAACGGACGAGATGCTAGACGTTTTGACGGAGCTGGCTTACCAGCTGCTGTGCCAACTCGCGCTTACCCAGCTGCTACTTAACAAGGTTCTGGCTAGTACGAGCACAGAAAGTCGCTGCCATTCCATCAGCTCCTCGATCGCCAACACCAACATCAGGTAGCGCTCGAATTCGTTTCGTTCTTGTGCATTTGGCCGTTTTTTCGATTCGGATTCAAAATTGCGCGCAAAATTCTACGCTTTCACTTTTCATAATTTCAAATTGTTTACGTCGTTAAGTTTTCAATTGAAAAGAAATCAGATGAAATATGTTTCGTCTAATAGCGTGTGTAAATTAATGAACCCGCCGTAAAAAAAGACATCATGTCCGTTCTTACAAACACTCTCTGCGTGATCTTTCGTTTGCGAATGTCCTGCGTCTAAGCCTTTACATAGCGCTATTTATTGCTCCTCGTATTTTTGGAGCCTTTATATGAATAACTAGTCCTGACCATTGGGTATGGATCGAATTTTCGATTTCCGCGGAGTTTCTCCGGATTTTGTCCCTTGGAAGGGATCAGGTAGCACTACCACCACTTCGTATCAGTCGCGCTGTAAAACGTTGCTGGATCGTGAAGTCTCCTGCAAGTGTTAAGGGTTGTTTGAATTGAACGCGTGCAAGTTGCTAGTAATTAACTTGTTGCAGGTGCATGACAAACCACGACTTCAACAGCGAGAAGAACGCCGAGCAGATGACCTTGCTTGACCTCAAACTATTTTTAAAAATAGAGGTAACATCACTGCATTGTTAAATATTTTGATCAATTCAATAATTAAGAATAATTTAACCGAAATTGTACTTTGATGAAACGTTGCGACCCTCCGCTTTACGTAGTTTCATTCAACATATTCTAGCAGGATAAATTCTAATGAGCATTTCATTACAATGCTGCAGTTGTTTTATGAAATGCTCATTTTTCGCTTCGAAGTATCAGTGATTCAAAGTTCTTACGAGACAGAAATAGAACCGGTCAGGATTTTCTCGACCCGGCCGGTAAATTTCAAAATCTACCCCGGTTGACCGATTTCTGAATGACCCGGTCGACCGTTTTTTTACTGAAAGTTTTTGTTCACTGTTTAATGTAGTCTAATAAAAATTTTTCAAAAAGGGGGGGAGGAGCATGGGTGAGGTGTCAAGATTTGGGACTTCGGAGGAGGGTCTCAGAGAAAAAATGCTAAAATATTTTTGCGTGTTTAGCAAAAAAAAAACTCAATATTAAGACCTTTTTTGGTTAAATTTTGGTTTGAAAGGCCTGTTTTGAGCAGCGCACAACGTGCACACAATAAGCATAAAAAGAACTGAAGGGCACAAGCTAAATTATTAGACGTTCTTTCTAATGATATTATGCGTAAATCTAAGAAAAGAACTTAAAATTTTGTTTGCTATTGGTGACAGACTATTTGCAATTTGCCGAGCAGCATTTACTAAACTATTATGACATTGGCTGGAAAATATTTGAAATATAATGTGCCCCAGCAGTTTGGTGAAATGCTGCTACTTCAGAACAAGCCATGGCTAGTTAGATACAAAAAAAATAAGAGCTATATCTTTCTTGTCCAGTGTAGAACGTGGTAAATTTAAGTTAAAAAAAGCTTTTCAAAGCGGCAGGATTTTAGCAAGTACAAAAAAATCTGAAATCTGCTCCACTTCTACTCTCAAGCTGATTAAAATGATGCTAAAATACCAGGTAGCGTAAGCCTCTTCCACATGCATGCTTTATTTTAATCTGATTACGCAATTTTAACGTATATTTTGCACTTTTTTGCTTTGTGCTGTGGCTGGAAGTGGGAGGGGGGCACGGTACAATCCCCCCTTAATACGCCCCTGGAGGATCCTGTACAAAATCCCGAAAAACAAAATCCCGAACGGACAAAATCCCGAACGGACAAAATCCCGAATTGGACAAAACCCCGAACGGACAAAATCCCGAATTGGACAAAATCCTGAATGGACAAAATCCCGAATTGGACAAAATCCCGAATGGACAAAATCCCGAATTGGACAAAATCCCGAATGGACAAAATCCCGAATCAGACAAAATCCCGAATGGACAAAATCCCGAATTGGACAAAATCCAGAAAAACAAAATCCCGAATTGGACAAAATCCCGAATGGACAAAATCCCGAATTGGACAAAATCCCGAACGGACAAAATCCCGAATTGGACAAAATCCCGAATGGACAAAATCCCGAATTGGACAAAATCCAGAACGGACAAAATCCCGAATTGGACAAAATCCCGAATGGACAAAATCCCGAATTGGACAAAATCCCGAATTGGACAAAATCCCGAATTGGACAAAATCCCGAATGGACAAAATCCCGAATTGGACAAAATCCCGAATGGACAAAATCCCGAATTGGACAAAATCCAGAATGGACAAAATCCCGAATTGGACAAAATCCCGAATGGACAAAATCCAGAATGGACAAAATCCAGAATGGACAAAATCCCGAATTGGACAAAATCCCGAATGGACAATATCCCGAATTGGACAAAATCCCGAATGGAGAAAATCCCGAATGGACAAAATCCCGAATGGACAAAATCCCGAATGGACAAAATCCCGAATTCGACAAAGTTCAGAATGGATAAAATCCCAAATGGACAAAATCCAGAATAGAAAAAATCCCGAATTGAACAAAATCCAGAATCTAATCAATTTCAAAGATAGAGAAAGTCAGGATTGATTGTGTACTCACTGCTGACTTATAAGCACTAATAAATATAAATGATTAATTTGCCGACAAAACTGCATGTCTTTTATTTGCTTTTGTCGTGGCGACTTAGAAAAAGAGCGCATATACAAAAATAGAGTGATCAAGTCAAAAAACTTTGCGGTTTTGTCGAGTTAATTAGGTGCGAAGCAGTTTATCCTGTAGCAAAGGCCTCGCACTTTTTACGTTTGACGTCAACTCTTTCAGTTTGTTGGAAAAGAAACTACAGTAGGCAGTAATTAAAATAAATTAGCGAGTTTTGTTCTAGGCAAAAATGTAAGCAATTAAGAGATGAAAAGGAAGTTGGCCCACGAACAAACTCCCTGAAAATAAAATTTTCTATGTTTCCAATATTGCTTTCTTTTTTGTCAAGAACAAAATTTAGTATGGATGTTTACAAAATCAAATATTAAATGCTTTTTGCCGTGTCTAAAAGGATTTCCTTTGAATTAAACCAAAGCTGGCAAAAAAGGAACAAAGTTTCGAAAATTATACTTTAGTTCAATGATTATGTGTTGTGGTCATTAAATGTTTTAATGCTGATTTTTCTTTCTAAAACATCAGCAAAAACATCTGACAAACATGAATTCAAGAGGAGTGCAAAACAGTTTGATAACGAAACTTGCAATTTTTCTTTATTTTAATTTTTTTTTAATTTTATTATATTTACAAAAATTACACGGAAGGTTTTTGGCAAAAACATTATATCCTTGTCAAAGCATCTAAATAATGTAACAAATCACTGGTTTCCACCCAGAATAAAATTAATTAACACTAACTTTTGCAGTCGTTCGAATTACAACCAACTACTTACGTCAACGCATACGATTTAATAAATGAAATAGTCCAATTAAATCTTGGATAAACAATCAAAAAAGTTTACTAACGTTGTCGCTATAAATGTATTTGAAATCTAAAGAGAAGCAGTAGCTGTCGTGATTGATTTTCAAATTACTGTCAACCCAAGATGGTGAGAACAATCAAACACTATCGAAGCAATCAAAATCAAAAACTTAGTTCCTATAAAAAGTGTTTTGATCGCTTAGGCAGTGTTTGAACGTTCGATCACTTTTTATTTTGTGACAGTAATTTGAAAAGCAAATATAACTTGTTTTCTTAAAACTTAAAATATTTATATTGACAACTTTAGTGAACTGTTTCGCCCGCTTATCCAACATCTAACTGCAGTGTTGAATTCGTTTGATCGCACGTGTTGATGTAATTTGTTTAAACGTACAGCGTACAGCATACTGTAATCAAATCAAATGTTTCGTTATACTAGCTGCATTACGCCGAAGCGAGTAACGACGACAGACCCTCTCGTGGCCAAGGACAGAAATGGTCGAGGCCAAGGACCGAGGACACAAATTTTCTAATTTATGTTGGGTAAATTTTCCATAATTGTTGAGCGCGAAAGTGCTCAAGATAATGCATTTCGTTAAGTTTTAGATGATAATTTGAAAATAATAGTTTTTTAAAAAAACAACGACTCCCATTTTGAAGTTTGACACGTTAGCAGCTGATGTTGATTTCGCACCGTATCGGTATTGCAGTAATGATGCAATGGCATTACCTGTAAATGGAAATATAGCCAGTACTTTAATAAGATGAGAGACACTTCCTCCCAACGGTAGTTAGCGTCTTCCCATTGAGATTTGGCTTCCCCTAATGGAAAATTCAGCGCCCCTCCATACAGGGATAGCGAAAAATACCTTTTTTTTCTAATTTGCTTGGTCTTCATTCGAATTTGGTGGTCAAATATCGCGCAAAAAACATATATCGCACAATATAACAAATATCGCCTAATAAAATCACAAGCAAAAAAATTGTGAAATAACGCATTTTTGCATTGGTCTTCATTTCAATTAAGCGGATAAAAATCGCACAAACTAGGGTTAAGATGTTATTTTGTTTTTTTGGTCTTCGTTCGAATTTGGCTGTGAAAAAATCGCAACAGAAAGCCATTGTTTTTTATTTTTCTTCTGATTTCGGGGCAAAATTCAAATCAAGTTGCTACGGCATTGCGAATGCATCTGGTCAGGCTGCTTAAGCGGCCCCCTCAACGATATTTCAGTTTAAATGCTGAATATAGCTAAATTATAAACGTAGAAATTGTCAATTTTAAGGCCATAATTTCATCAGTTAGGGCCTCGATGCAAACGCCCACTGATCACGGATTCCCACCTTTTTCGGAGTTTCCTAAAAGCAAACCCCATTGCTTGGTTAAACCATTTCTTTTGACGAATTTTTCACAAAGTATTTTCTAAAAATATTGCAAAATACTGTGAATTTATGTTTTTTAAATGATTGAATTGACCTAAAGAGTATTTTTGTAAGTTCAAAAGTTTTTGGCTTTGAAAAACGGAGGTTTGGGACGAGGGCAATATCCCCATGCCCCCCCCCCCCCCCCCCCCCGTTAAACAATTTTAGTGATTTTTTTTGAAAAAAAGTAGCAATTTTTGTGACTTAAGAAGATTACACATTTAAACTTTCAAAACAATTTGAAAAAAAATACCATAAATGCTAAATTAGAAAAAAAAAAAGTTTTCTCACAATTTCCCAACTCTGATTTTGAGCCAATCTTTTCTTTACATTTCAGTGCATTATGTCTTTCTCACATCTATAATGTCTGCCAATGAATGAGCGCGAAGGTTTCCGCTGCCAAAAGACACTTAATTTATATATAGTGTTTAATTACAAAAAATCTGAGGATCCCCGGAGGTTCATATTAAGAAGGAAGGCATTGGAGACATTTGCCCGTGCCCCCTTCAGGAGGTCTACAATTGTCGAAACGGAAAAATTATAAACCATTAATTTTTTTTCTAAAAACGCCCAATTTTTTGTGGAAGCTTGTAAAAAAATTTGTTATGTAGTCCAAGCATTTGAACAATTCTAGTTATATTTGATTTCACACATACTGTAATTTAATAATCCTTCATGCAGCGTTTTTTTTTTTTTTTTTTGTGATCCATTACTTTGTTATTTGGGATTCGTAGCGGTTATTTCCAACACACAAATTGTTCAGTGGACGTGGCTTTGCCCCCCTGACCGCTTGCCAGTGATTAGAGTTGATATTGTTCATCTCAAAGTCGCGTGTTTTCAGAACAGGTTGGCGTTCTCAACGAGATATACTAACAAAATTACGGTAATATGTCACTGCCTTCCCTGGTGATACTGTATTACATTTCATTATCACACACATACTTTCTTTTAAATTCACGCACAGAATAGGCTCGGTCATGTTTTAGCATTAGCAACTCAAAATGGTTTGTGCTGACACTTGGATTCCTTATAATGGCTCTGGATGGCTTTAATGTAGTGCTTTGCAGTATTACCGCCTGCACCAGAAGTATTAGCCGAAATAAAAACAACAATTTTCGGCAATGCGTTTTGTGTGCTTATTCTCCGATTAGAGCTTTCACACAATGCAATTTAAACTAAGTTTTAGTATGGCGTGGCTTAGTTGGTTATCCCATTGTATTTTCAAGTAGCCTAAGGAAAAGAAACAACGAATTGACCGACTATCAGATATGTTGTCTTTTGTTTGGTTTTTTCTTTTTAACCAATCAAAAAAGAATGCTGTCCTCGAACCTAAGATAGGACATTTTCAAGAAGTTGTAGGCTTCGAGGCGAAGGCCAAAACCAAGGACTTGAAAATGTGTTCTCGGGCCAAAGATGTCCTTGAGGACTCCACCTCTGGATTTGACCGTTCTGAGATTTAAACCTAAAACCTCCCGCTCCAGAGACGAACGCGTTTCCGCTCGACCAACTCGCGTCCATAAAAAAAACATATTATAACATTTAATGACCATAACACATAATCATTGAACTAAAGTATAATTTTCGAAACTTTGTTCCTTTTTTGCCAGCTTTGGTTTAATTCAAAGGAAATCCTTTTAGACACGGCAAAAAGCATTTAATATTTGATTTTGTAAACATCCATACTAAATTTTGTTCTTGACAAAAAAGAAAGCAATATTGGAAACATAGAAAATTTTATTTTCAGGGAGTTTGTTCGTGGGCCAACTTCCTTTTCATCTCTTAATTGCTTACATTTTTGCCTAGAACAAAACTCGCTAATTTATTTTAATTACTGCCTACTGTAGTTTCTTTTCCAACAAACTGAAAGAGTTGACGTCAAACGTAAAAAGTGCGAGGCCTTTGCTACAGGATAAACTGCTTCGCACCTAATTAACTCGACAAAACCGCAAAGTTTTTTGACTTGATCACTCTATTTTTGTATATGCGCTCTTTTTCTAAGTCGCCACGACAAAAGCAAATAAAAGACATGCAGTTTTGTCGGCAAATTAATCATTTATATTTATTAGTGCTTATATGCCAGAACTGAGTACTAGGGCAAGTTTTTGTTGCACTAAAAAAATTGAAAAAACTGCATATATTTATAGCAAAAGTTGCAAAAAGTTGCATTTATTCACAAACATTAAAAACGACAGTGATTTACTCAAGCAATTTATTTACCTATAATGCCAAATATTTGCCAACATTTCTTGGGGAGAAATGACGGTCTTTTGCCAACAGTTTGCAAAGCATGCTAAAACTTCGCTCCACAGTGCACGAAGTTGTAAGCCAACTCTTGCGTCATAAATAATATTGAGACGCAGGTATCCGTCACATAGCTCTTTGTTATGCAAATCAAAGACAATAGAACCATAGTAGTCTATGATAGAACAGTACTGAAATAGTTTTATAGCACGATTTGTAAATCACACTAACATTTTGCGCCATACTTAATAAAAATTGCAGTAAAAAGTTGCATGTAAAATAGAAAAAACTTGCTAAAAGTTGCAATATGAAATTCCTAAAAACAGCTTAGAACATTGTACTACATAAATTCTTGGTATTTAGAAAGCTGTCGGAAGCTGTAAAAAAAAGTTGCAAAAACTTGCCCAAGGTTGTGAGTACACTATTAATCCTAACTTTCTCTATCTTTGAAATTGGTTAGATTCTGGATTTTGCCCGTTCTGGATTTTGTCCATTCGGGATTTTGTCCAATTCGGGATTTTGTCCATTCTGGATTTTGTCCAATTCGGGATTTTGTCCAATTCGGGATTTTGTCCAATTCGGGATTTTGTCCATTTCGGGATTTTGTCCAATTCTGGATTTTGTCCAATTCGGGATTTCGTCCATTCGGGATTTTGTCCAATTCGGGATTTTGTCCATTCGGGATTTTGTCCAATTCGGGATTTTGTCCATTCGGGATTTTGTCCATTCGGGATTTTGTCCAATTCGGGATTTTGTCCATTCGGGATTTTGTCCAATTCGGGATTTTGTCCGTTCGGGATTTTGTCCAATTCGGGATTTTGTCCATTCGGGATTTTGTCCAATTCGGGATTTTGTCCATTCGGGATTTTGTCTGATTCGGGATTTTGTCCATTCGGGATTTTGTCCAATTCGGGATTTTGTCCATTCGGGATTTTGTCCAATTCGGGATTTTGTCCGTTCTGGATTTTGTCCAATTCGGGATTTTGTCCAATTCGGGATTTTGTCCAATTCGGGATATTGTCCGTTCTGGATTTCGTCCAATTCGGGATTTTGTCCATTCGGGATTTTGTCCAATTCGGGATTTTGTCCATTCGGGATTTTGTCCAATTCGGGATTTTGTCCATTCGGGATTTTGTCCAATTCGGGATTTTGTTTTTCTGGATTTTGTCCAATTCGGGATTTTGTACTTCTGGATTTTGTCCAATTCGGGATTTTGTTTTTCGGGATTTTGTCCGTAAACGGCCTCTGGATGTGCATGTCTTAATCGTCAAAGCATATTAGTCACAGCTTAAAATCATTCAACAAGTGTTTTCAAAAGGTTTGGTTTGTTAAAACTGTTTTTCTCAAAAAATTTATGTACAATAGAATGTATATGCAAATTTCGGTTGGTGCTTAGATGTCTTGTAGTTGCAAGAAAGGAGAATTCGACCGGTATTTCAACCGGCTTGACCGGCCGGTCGAAGAATCTCGACCCGACCGGTTTCCATCTCTGTTACGAGATCTTCAGCTTTTGCTCGATGCCGGTTCTGCTACCATTTTATCTTTTCTGGGCCGTGTGACGTCACAATTGGCCTGCATTTTTATCAGGTTGCATTTTTTTATAGTATAAGAAGCAATACATTTTGCGTCGAGGCTGGCTGTTCTTAATCTTCCACAAATATTCCGCCTCATTATTTTGTTTTCTAACATGTTTTCGGAGAATAAAGTAACACAAATACAGAAACGGACAAGAAACTCTGCTGACTAGTGATTACTCGCAAATGCGTTGCTTAGTCAGTATTTTTAATTATTTTTTTTCATGCTGAGGATGGCATTGTTCGCAAATTTTAAGCAAAAATAATCTTTGTGTTTTTATAAAATTATTCTTATCAAATCAAATTATTTATTATACTCGCTGTACTGTATTAAACCGAAGCATGTAACGAGTTGGCGTGGCCCATCTCCGCGTCACTGTGCGCTGGCAACACGCCTCTTTTTTAAGAAAAGTTGTAGCGGTGGCGAGGCAACACCGTGTCCGATTTGACTGGCCAAAGATTTGAATCTCAGATTTCCGGCTCCAAAGACGAACGCGTTACTGCGCGACCAACTGGCCGGTAATTGGGAAGTATAAGAACGTGGCCTCCGCTGTTCAAGATTCTTGGGTTGAAGCAAATCGTATTTAGGAAGGCGAGTGATGAAAATCACTTTTTGTGGGTGAGCACAAGATTTGACAATATTTTTATATACCGTTCAGCACAACGCAGGTGGTCTTACACACTTCTATACGCAGTATTCTCAGAAAATTTTTGCGGTAAATTCTGGCACCTACTTTAGTCACAAGGCGCCGGCAGAATATAACGTTTGTGGAACTCGCAAATCATATGCTATAGGCTTATTTCTTTACACGAATTTGCAGCGAGATATAGATGGAATTCTGTATCTTTTTTCAAGCGAAACAACGTGCTTGGTTCCTTACATCTATTTCTTTATTTTTATTCGCCCGTATAAACGATCGAGGCACTCTACGTCTGTTTTACCACATCAACGCAGAGCCCCCAGTTTTTCAGGTTTTGTTTGCAAGTTTTCCGGCTGTGCCACCACAATGAGTGGACTGCTTGGCCCTGATGGAAAAGAAGCGTTAGGTGCCTTTCCAAACGAAACACAACGACGGACTGCCAGCTGCTTTGGAACCGAACCGGGAGTCAGCACCTTCCGATCACTAACTCGGCCTTCTGCTTACTCAGCGATCGCCGCCGCGTTTTTTTCTTTTGTTGAGCAACCAAACAATTCAACAACGCCGTGCATGCTTGATGACGTAATATCGTTTCAGATTCCGGAGGTCTTCCAGTGGTTGAAGTGGCAAAGCGAGACTTTGTTCCCCCACCTAATGAGGTTCACCGAGCACTTCAGCAAGATGTGGCTCTGGGCAAGGACTGCGATCCTGACGCTGGGCAAGAGGGCAAGATGGAGGATCGGGAGCGGATTTTCAAAAAGTTCATCAGGATAATGCGGTGACGTCACAAACGCTCGACTGACGGAAATCAACTGTTGAAGCCTAAAAGCGCCATGATCCAGTTCGATTGCAACAGCACGCTGCATGACGTCATATTTAAACAGTTGACCCTTGAAACGCAGCCGATATTTTCGAGGTTCGTCAGTCGGTTGAGTCATTGCTGAACAACCAATCGAATACCAGGCAAACGAGTTATATGATAAACAATAGTTTGTACGCGGTTGATGCTCTCTTCCCTATTTGTACTTCAGCATCTTTACAATGTTTTTGAAGCAGCAGACCCCCCAGACGTTGATTCATTCAGCGACTGGAAGCTGCGGAGGGACCTTTCGGTCGAATGAGCTGCGTTTAATGTAATTGAAGTGGGTAAACATCTTGTACATGGCAATTAAATTTTATTCTTATATCTTCAAACTATCCCCGCTTGTAGAAAATTGTTGATCGAATAAAAACTGCGAGCATCTGCTAGTGACATCATTTTCGCTATCGTGACAGCATAAGCTGTGTTGATATCGCTACGGCTTGTAAATTTGAATGCTATTAGGATCGAGAGGGTATTGAAGGGAAGTTTTTCGGAAGCCATTTGATTTTAGGCCCTTCTGCAATCTCGCTCATTTGGAATATTACCAAATTGAAGCACTTTTTTTTCAAAACAATATGTTACAATGTTACGATGCATTAGTGCATACGTTTTTGTCGTATGGTATAACAATTTGGGAGGCCACTTATCCCATTTATGTTTTTGAAAGATTAAAGTCTTTACAGAATCGAGCAATAAGAACGGTCGCTAGATGTCACTACCGGGATCAGGTACACCCATATCATATTCATTTAAAAATATCGCAAATTGATGATTTATTAAGTAAAATCGCAAAATTTGTTCGTTGTTGCATAACCAATGTCTTAATTGGTAATTATTTTTGTAAAATTGTTGAACATTCTGGTCCGCGACATCTTGATGTTACCAATCTGACGTGAGACAACTCACCCCGGGAATCCTGACTTCAAAAACTTTTAACTTTCGCGCTTCGCCTTTTTTTCACGGTACGCTTTTTTTTCAAAACAATTAACTTTCGTTTGATTAATTTTCTCTATTTAAACCCAGCAACTTAATGCTTGATCTATGATGTTAATAATAATTTAGTTATGATGTTTTGACATTTGCTGGCCAGAGCTTTTATAATTAATCGTTTGCGTGCTATCTGGCCTAAAGGCTACCAGCGCGGAAGCTTAAGGAAGAGTCACCAGAACGGCGACTTCTTAAAAGCAAGCAATGCGAAAAAGTTGTCTTCCCGCAGGAATCGAATCTGCAGCCTTTGGATCACCGGTCCACTGCTCTACCACTTGAGCTAGAGAAGACGTAAAAATGTCAAAACATCACAACTACATTATTATTAACATCGTAGATCAATTATTAAGTTGCTGGGTTTAAATAGGCAAAATTAAGCATGCAAGGAGTCGTCTTCTCTAGCTCAAGTGGTGGAGCAGTGGACCGGTGATCTGAAGGCTGCAGGTTCGATTCCTGCGGGAAGACAACTTTTTCGCATTGCTTGCTTTTAGGAAGTCGCCGTTCTGGTGACTCTTCCTTAGGCTTCCTCGCTGGTAGCCTTTAGGCCAGATAGCACGCAAACGATTAATTATAAAAGCTCTGGCCAGCAAATGTCAAAACATCACAACTAAATTATTATTAATTAACTTTTGGTTGCTTTGACGTAAGCATTACATTTTCCGTTAATTATCAACTTCATTAGAGTTTTTTTTTTCAAACGCTGAAAACACAAAAAGCTTAAAAGCGAGTTGTATTTTTGATGTTTCGAAAATATATTTGATAAAAAACCCAAAATCAAGTTTTAAATCAATTAAAATGCTGGCAATAAGTTTTAAACAATAACCGATCACTGCGATCGAAATTTATATCTTTTTTTGCTAATTATTACTGTTCTTCACGAATATGTATCTAAAAGTTGTTCAATGTTTAGCAAAATTTATTAATTTCCACTGCAGCGTTCGATCATCGCAAACAATTAACGGAAAATGTGATGCTTACGTCACAACAAACGAGTATTAATTGGTTTGAGAAAAAAAGCGGAGTGCGAAAAAAAAAGAAAAAAAGTGGAGTACGATAGTTAAGAGTTTTTAGCATTAGGATGTCCCTCGCTTCAGGATTCCCGAGGTTAGTTGTCGCGGGTCAGGTTGCCCGCGTCAGGATGCTCTGCTTCGGATAATTCAAGGCTAGTTACGAGACAATCCAGTGATAATTCTAATGTTCATATACTACGCTACCGAACAAATAAATTGCAAAGGTGTATCAAATATCAGGTCTGCAATTCCATTACTCAAGATATTAGGAAATTATAAGAGATTTAAATTTCAGTACAAAAAGTTTATAAAAATCAATAGCAATTAGATTCGTCTGCAATCTGAAACCAATTTGCTTTTGCGAATTTTCCGGAGGCTTAAATGGTTTGGCTGATGGCGGGTCATTAGTTAAGTATATAATATTTATCAACGCAGCATTGCACTAAGAAATATTGAAACCTCCATGTTAGTCGCTAAATCAATTATATAAGTTCTCTTGAATATTTAGGGTGGTTGCTTAACTTAATGACCGCGAGATCCTTTCGCAACTTCCATGTCGCAATTCTAGTTAATTTCATAGGCTGTCATTACATTGCTACTGAGCGACAAAAATAAAATTTGTTTTCGTGTGGGCGACAATACAGCAGTCGTCCGAGGTTCGTGAATGGTTTAAACATGACTTCCTTCTTATCGAGGTTCTCGAGCCCGCCTGGGGTTTGTGGTTTTTCCCGTGTTTTCAATTTTATTTGAAATATTTGATTTGAAATATTACAAAAATCGCAAATTTAAAGATTTTAGTCTTTAGTCGCTTTTAAGATTTGGAATTTTCACGACGTTAGTTATTGTTTTTAACTTCAAACCGATTCTACATCTTCACTGACAGAGTGTAGTTGCAGGGGCCTCATCCTACAAGACCTCACTTTCATTCACCTAGGCAACCAGGACGACCTCGCCCCGGGCATCATCAACTTCCGGAAGCGCTGACAGCAGTTCAGCATCCTCGACACCATGCGCAGGTTCTAGCAGGGGTACGCGACTTTCCAACGGGCTGCAAACTTCATCGTTTTTTTTCCAAATTCGCAGCCATAGTTTCAACTGGGTCCAACTCCGCCTGCCATAGGCATTTTTTAAATGTTCCTTTTTCTGGAAATTCAGGCTGAGAAGAGAACAAACTCTTTCAAAACTTTTTAGGGGTATATCTCTTTGCATTTGTTAAATATTTTTGCAACAGCAGCCACAAAATGAGAGCAAAAAGTTCAAAAAATATTTTTCGATTTTAGGTATTGTAAGCTACCGGAACTGGCTGGATGCTTCACTCCCTTTACGATATACCGCTTAAACGTTAATCACTTCCTATTGGTTTTTGGTCTCTAGAATGATGATTTGGCTCCCCCAAAACTAGTTTTTGTTAATTACGTTATTCCAAACTTCAACTTTTCACACCCAGCTGTTTTTCAATATTTTAAGCGAATCAAGAAATTATCGGTACAGAAATGATCGTTTTTACCCGGATTTTGGTTTCTTGATTCACAATCAAGTGACCTAAGACTCCCCAAATTAGCATACATGATGCTTTTTTCATCCCCATGTATGTATCCAAATTCGATTTGGCTATTTGGATGATCACGTCTACCAAAATGGCTGAGTAAAACAAAGATTATTTTTCTGTGGAGGTGCATGTCGCAAAGTTTCAATGAGATTGTAATCAGTTTGATAAAGAAAAAAGTGTTAAATTGAAAGGTCATGGAATGTTTTGACGTTTGCGGGGCAATAGTTTTAATGTTTAATTGTTTGCGTGCTATCTGGCTTTATGGCTACCTGCGCGGAAGGGCAAGGAAAAGCCACCCGAACGGCGACTACCGGTATTGCAACTAGCAATGTGAAAAAGTTGTCTTCCCACAGAATTCGAACCTGCAGCCTTCCAAATATTAATACCTTTGCTGGACCGGTAATCCGAAGGCTGCAGGTTGGGAAGACAGGTTTTTGGCATTGCTTGTTTTAAGTAGTCGCCATTCTGGTGGCTCTTCCCTAAGCTTCCGCGTTGGTAGCCTTGAAGCCTAATATCACGTAAGCGATTAAGCTGGTCATCAAATAATACAAAATTTGGTTTTGAAAATTATGTGGAAATCTTGTTGGCTAAAATTCCTTTTCAAAGTCTCAAAGCTTGACAGGTTCATTCCTCTCATCAAAATCAATTTCCATGCGATGTGGATTGTGAAAGTTGGTGGTGGTGGTTGCGTCATACGCGCTAAATGTTATTGCGCTAACACGGGCTCATTTGTTTGCTGGTAATATCCATTGGAGCGGGATAATGACATCATGCGCTTCCTGGACGGGTTTTGCCGTCATCATCAGGAGGAGGAGCTGTAGGAGTGCTCCCTCTCCATTAAACGCCAGAAAATTCAACTCCATTAAACGCTGTAAAAGTGCTCCCTCTCCATTATACTGCCAGAAAAATATGCTCCGGCGATCGCTAGAAATTGAATTGAACGAGCTGTTCTTGTTTGAATCAAAATAGATAATTTTCTGTCCAGGTTGACAGCCCATCGATGGTAACAATTGCCGACCAATCAGGGAGCAGCTTGACTTCAAGCAATTCTACGTCACCAAAATGAAGTTGACTCATCGTTGATTTTTTGATTACGAATTGTATTTTGTAAAGTTTCCTTATCTGCTAAGATTGCACTTGAGCCAAGTTTTGTCGAATCATCGACTAATTGCCCATCCTTCGCATAGCAATAGCCCTAAAATTGACTGTAATTTTCTTCAACATTCTGAGCTTTAAGGTCTTTGCAGCAATGTTTTGACGTTTCATTATATGACAAATTGTGTCCTTGCTAAACCAATGAGGATGCTCTTTAAAATTATCTCAGCTGCTAACCGCAAAACATAGCGAAACAATGAGTTTTTAATCGCATTTTTCCAGCCATTTTTGATGTAATTTTGCTTATTGTTCTGCCCAGCTACTTCATTCCATCAAGTAGATTGGTGTTCGTATTATTCCGCGTTATTTTTCGAACTTAGCAATTTTGTTTCGCTGTTAAGTCCCGTATCACTGCTCTATCGCCGAATTATTTTATTGCAGTTTTTTTCTGATGTCGTAAAGTGCAAACCTTATCCCTATTGCAGACTTTCAGTTCCTTCGCAGTTTATTGCGAGTTATCAGTGCTTGTTTGTCACTGAAATAATCTTTATTCTTTTGTTCTACAAGTCTGCTGCCTTTCTTTGCGTTCAGACGTTTCATTAGTCGAACGAACGTCGTAAAAACATAACTTTTAAGAAACTTAAGAAAAAAACGTGCTAATACCACTCAATTCCTGAATATTCTAATACTTTATCAATTTGTAAACTAAACGTATGCTGGCGCGAGAATCTTTCAACCTATGACAGACGTTTGTAGCCTGGGTCACTTTGCCAGTGTCTACGTGTTGAATTTGGAGATACTAGCAAGAAACGGTAAACTTGTGTAGATGTTATATTTTGTTCAACGCCAAATCCGTTATTTCATTTTGCCTTTCAGCTAGCAAGAAAGCACATTTTGTAGGTAGGGTAGATACAAATTGCTCCACGTAGATTGTAAGCCAACGAGCTCTGTGAATTAGTACCCCACAGAGTAAACTTCAGAACCAGACTGCGGGTATTTGATTCCTAATCTCATTTTAAGCAATGTTCTTTAAAATTTCTATTCATGCCAGTGTGTAAATTTTTGTATGGCAATTTGGAAATTATTCTCCAAAACTTAACAGAAACTCTCCGCTTATTTCAGATCATAATAACTTAATTTTATCAGCAATCAACGACGGACCCGCCTGTGGAAGTCAAACACATGTAAAGGCAACTTACCTAACCAACAGGCCTACAATATCGGGAATCACTGCACGGCAACCAACTGCCTTTTCAGCAGTTTCGAAATTAGCACAATTTTATTGAACTTAACTTAATAATTACTCTCTGTATTTGCAAATAACAAATGGAAAAAATTAAAGTTTTATACTCAATTGCACAAACAATGTAATTACGTAGCGACCAACTGGCACAGCTTTTAATCGTATTTACGTGATAGATATTTTTTATGAACAGAGCTGGACAGCGCTGTTTCAAGCTTTTAGCTCTCATCGGCAGCCCTCAGCTATCTTTTCAAAGGTATTCCCAGCTGAACAAACATTTTGGCCTAACTGGCAAACCTTATTGGCTTGCACAGAGGCAGATGTTTAGTAGGGAATAAACGATTTTTCACTTGTGGTACTTTAGAAACAAGTAAAAAATTGCTGGATCCTTGTAGTAAGGACAGCCATAGGCTATCCCTACTACAAGGACTCCCCTCTGCGTGACCACGGAAATCAAAACTGCAACATCTTGACGTCCTTCATGGTCGACTCCAGTGGCGTAGGGTGAAGATTTTACAGGGTGTTCAATATTGTTCATTCATCAGCATCAGCTATTTTCAGCCCTTCGTAACAATAAGTAAATAACTCAAATGCACTTAGTTCAGTCAGCTATATTACTGTATTAGTACGCAAAAACTACCACTGTAAAATAGGATTGGTGAAATAGAATTCGGATTTATAAAAACAATCGAAAGCTTTTATTTCACCAAAAATGATTTAAATGAAATCTAAATTTTCAATGAAAACTAAGCTCAAATTATAACCATTTTAGTTTTACTTAAATGGAGTCTATGCCCAAATGTTTTTGTGTCTTTGTCGTGCTTAAGTATGAGTGTGAGTTCAAAGTGTCTAAACTATTAAATACCGCATGCCACGGCATTTTCGCCAAAATTCAATTTGACGCTAGATCGCAGCAAATTGCTCCAGAGAAAAAAATTTCCAGCTCAAACTACTACACGGCCAAGACCATGGACCACGCCTGACCGAATTTTGCGAAACCGAAATTTGCATCAAACAACCAAAAAGTAACTTGTAAACCTGTGCCAACTCAAAACTGAAGCATAAACTTAAAAGTTATACCCCTATATTGCGGGAAATAATAATTCGAATAAACTGAGACATTTCGAAAGTAATTATAGCACTATTAACCTAAAAATAAAAACAGTTATGGTCAAAGTTGCTGTATTTTGTATTGCAAAGAGTATAAAATGTTTAGAAAATTAACGATAATAGCGCGGAAGTTGCAATTTTATGAAAAACAGCAAACGAGTAATAATGGCATAAATTATCTTACGATTTTGTTATCTGAATGTAGTAAGCAACAAACATGTTATAAAACGGTTAAAGCCGTATACAAAACGATCCGAATAGCAACTGCTAAAAGCGCGACTTCTTATGTTAATCGCTAATGTCAGAGTTAGCCTAGTTAGGGTACGTATAGAATTAAGATTGGAGTTTCAGAATTAGCTAATCTAACAAAGTCGCAGTAGTTTAGAAGTAGCCGTTTTGACAGTCGCTTTTCGGAACGCGAGTCAATAAAGCGAACAACACTGAAAGGTCAGCAAAAACACAGCACTTTGAGGTCAAAAGCAAAAAAGTAACTTTAGTTCTAAAAAATAAACATTCTGAAGTCAAAACAATACATCAGAAAACAATCACAACTTTGATCATCCCCATGTGCAATGGCTCGGATTCTATTCTCTGCCGTAGCAAATTCTGCAAGTGCATGTAGGCTAAAAACTAAAAACTTGTTTTAAAGAATTTGCCCTACGTTCTTTTTAAATTTATGTTTGTAGTGTTTTGAACAAAAAAATCTAAAAAATGCAAAACTCAACACAGGATGCGAGTTGTGCTCAAATAACAGTGCATTTCTCGAATTTAATTTCTATTGCGCTACCGCGAAGTTTAGGTTAGTGCTATGCCTTCAAAAGGATTCTTAATGCGTGTTCATCTTCAAAATTGTAGCAATTATTAAAACGCAACTTGCACTCTTATGCTGTAAGTTGCAAAAAAGAACAAACAATTCATCTGTAGCACAATTCAATTCTTCGTTTTTGAGCGATGAACTTTTCAGTAACAGCATCATAAAAAGACTGCTTTAGTTGCAGTTGGAGCAAAAGTCTATTTTCAATTAAAAGCAACGACATTACGAAATTATTTAAAAAATTCTGAGGCTGTTGGTGCTACGCCCAAGGTGTCTCACTTTGCTCAAGTAAAAATTTATACTTTACAGCCGATGCGATTAAAACATTACTATCCCGACTCCAAAGCGCTTGAAAATTCATCCCTAGACCGCAATGAAAAATTGCCCTTTTTTTTTAATTTTGCAATAAACGGTTGAAAAACTTATAGTACAGTATTACCTAAACACCATGACAATGTATTTGTACGTTTCGCTTTTGGGCCGCTCCCAACCCGAATTTCTGGCTACCCCTACTTGCTTATTGCTCAGACCCTTGCAATGTCAACCTATTCCATATTTTGTGTCATATTATGTTTTTAAAATGATGATAGAATAAAACATTTAATTTCGACATATCTGGATAAAGCTTTGTCAAAAATTTTCAAGATAAAGAATTTAGAGCAAAAACTATGTCATCAAGTATTGAAAGCGTACCTAAGCGATCAAGCTGGAAGCGGAAGCGATTCAGAAATTGCCGCTTCCACATCCCTGATGTTAGTTTTGGATTGTTAATTTTCGGGTTTGTGTTTCGTTGATTTGTAATTTGTGCATTTGCATTGATTGCATGTTTGTTTTAATCCAAAAACTCAAGTAACAGATTTCCATTTTATTAGCACGAATTTATTTAAATGTAACAAAAATAAAAAAAATAATACTGCGAATTTGCGATCAATATACAGTGCTGTGTATTGACGATAAGCTGGTACGAGCTTCTAAGAGTTCTTCCAGTGAAACAAAATTATATTGCTGTAAGTAAATTGATTTAGTTAACTTTGTGAGATCAATCAAGGCATAATCTTTTGATTTTTAAGACAATTTTATTTAGATTTTGGATTAATAAATTTTGCACTAACGATAACCTTACTGCGTGACAGCAAGATTTGCTTTTAAATGCTTTGAGCTGTAAGGGTGTTCAACATGCTAGTGTGAACACCTTGGTAGCATCTTTTACATGCGATTCTCAGCGCACTCCTATCTTTTTCATTTTAGTCTTTTTATTTCGACAAGGGTGTTCAAGTTCAACATTGAACACCTTCGCCGTACGAAAAAGGCAGACAGGCAGTTTACCATAAGTAAAAAGTCACTCAACCGAAACTGCGCAACGAATCAATTGATTTATTTTAAAAGTGCAAGGAAAATAAAACAGAGGCAATGTGCCAAATAAAAATATTAATAAACTTAGAACAAAACGCGTATTGGTTAATAATTACATCGGTGCTTCGCAGCGAGTGCTGGGTGTTCACTGAACACCTTGAACACCCAGAGAATACGCCCATGGTCGACTCCTGGGAAGCCATGTCAACTTCCACTGGCAGTTAGGTGGCCATAACAACCACCAATCCTGCAGCTCCAATGATATTTCACATTGTAGCTCAAGTCAAGATCTCAGCTATCTTTTCAAAGGTATTCCCAGCTGAACAAACATTTTGGCCTAACTGGCAAACCTTATTGGCTTGCACAGAGACTTGAGCTACAATTTGGCTTGCACAGAGACTTGAGCTTCTTGACTTGAGCTACAATGTGAAATATCATTGGAGCTGCAGGGTTGGTGGTTGTTATGGCCACCTAACTGCCAGTGGAAGTTGACATGGCTTCC
Source organism: Trididemnum nubilum (assembly GCA_963965965.1). Lineage (NCBI taxonomy): Eukaryota > Metazoa > Chordata > Ascidiacea > Aplousobranchia > Didemnidae > Trididemnum > Trididemnum nubilum. The sequence goes on along the minus strand of OZ014471.1, from coordinate 49,039,100 downwards.
CAGGAGTCGACCATGAAGGACGTCAAGATGTTGCAGATATTTTTTATGTTTCACTTCGAAACGCGGAAATGAAGAAATTTGTGAGTTTTTTACTCTTTCGTATTTAACCCTATTTTACACGGGAGTGGAGGGGCAGGTCTACGAACTCCATTGATTTTCATTCGAGTTCAAGTATGCGTTCAGCCTATTTTAACAAGTCCGACTTCAAGTTCTTTAATTTTTTCGAGTTCAAGGTGGCAATTATATCAAGTTTTTCGAGTTCAGGCTGACAAAAGTACCAATCCACTTTTCGACTTAAACGCTTTTTTTTAAACCTGCTATTTTTCTAGATCTTTACACCATAAACAAGTGAGCGACGATCTCAGTTTAAGTGGCATGGTCAATGAAAAATATTTCTTTTAAACAATTTTTTGATTTTTAAATGTCATTGTAATGAACGCGAACAATTTTATTCGGGTTCGGAAAAATTATTTCTTTCGAGTTCGAGTTCTGCAAAATGACCAACAAGCCTTTTCGAGTTCGAGTACGCAGCTCTAGAGGGGGGAAGCATTTTTGTCTCTCTTCTTGGTTTTTGCGTGATGAATATTTTCAGAAAGAAGCTTTTTTCTTTTCATCAACTTGACTTTATGTCAAATTTCATTATAAATAACTCCTGAATATTGAAAGTTGCAATGGTTTGGGGAAGTTTTCCAATTTTGAGATTTGCCGAAGTCACTTTCTGAAATGTCAGCCTTTTGAGGCCAATACTTAAATTATGTCACAAAAGTTTTTGAGACGTAACTACTTTGACTTAAACATTTTGTAATTTAGCATCAAAAAACAAATTCATGTCTCAAATTTTAATCGCTTATGGTGGCATCGCAAAGATGAAATTATTTTTCGAAAATGTAGACGTGACGTCACATTTATGACTTCAACTTAAAACCAGGGTGTCGAACCGTTTCAAATAACGGTTCGGGTTCAGGTTTAGCTCCGGCTCAAAATATTTTAGCGGTTCAGGTTTGGCTCGGGTTCACTTGAGCCCCATTTTTGAGGTTCAGATTCGGTTCAGGTTCACTCAAGTAAAATATTACTGGTTCAGGTTCGGTTCGGGTTCATTGACTTAAAATTTAACTGTCGTTACTCGTTTCGTCCAGAAAAAAAAAAGGGGAAATTGCTGATCCTGTTGAAGTTTACCACTGCTGTTATTGTGTGTGTACCAGCGCCAGCGGCATCAAGATATGGAAAAATATATTCTTACTTTTGTTAGGGGTTCAGGTTCGGTTTGGGTTCACTTGAGCACAATTTTGAAGGTTCAGGTTTGGTTCAGGTTCACTGAAGTAAAATTTTACTGGTTCAGGTTCGGTTCGGGTTCACCAAAATGAAACGGTTCATTCAGGTTCGGTTCGACACCCTGCTTAAAACTTTTTTTTTAAATTTGGTGAACACCAACCCGCATGCCAAGTTTGGTGTTTTCATGACGTTTGGTTCAGAAGTTGGATACGGGGCCTTTTTTTGTTCCTCCTCTAGTGTAAAATGCGTTGGTTGAATTCGAATTGTGTTCCACTAATACGGCCCGGACCAACTCACTGATAATCGCGAAGGTGCACATACTTGTAGACGACCAAACTTGTTGCGGTCTATACTTTCTATACATTGTATCACGTGTGAAGAAAATGAGCAGTCTACACTTTCTATACATTGGAAGCATTTACTCGGGGGCCCTTGCAAAAGAAGCAGCATCAAAGACTCTTTTATTATAAAACAACAAAATTATTGTTAAAACAAACCTTTGTTTTTTCAGCAAAAGAAATGCTAACGTTTTTGTCAGTGCTTCGCACCTGAATCTTCACTTGAAATAATTTATTTGGTTCAGGGTTGGGGAATACTAAAGCAAATATCATCATAGAATGGTGTGTATAAAGCCGCTTTTACCGAAAGTCCATATTTACGCATGCGCGTATAAAAACGCATATCCGTAAATACGGATATGAGTATTTACGCAGGATCATTAATTGATATGCGGAAACACGCGTACGCGTATTTTTGCAAACATTTCTCAAAAGCATAAAATAAATGGCTTATGAGTTTGGTATTACCTTTTATTTGATTGTAAAAATGTCGCTGAGAACATCTCAATCGGAAAGTCACATCATCAATTTTAGTAGACAGTCACACGAGGGCGTAAATGGCATTCTGTAGCTATTACAATTCAATAAACAACGAAATTGTGGCAGATAACTGATATGATTTAGAATATATTATTATTTTGAAAATTTTTCGTGATAAATTTATAAGTTTTATTTTGTTTTCATCTTAAGACCAAAAAATAAAATGGCAGGTGGATAGAATGATAGGCTACTTCCTATTTGGATCTATCCCCAGGCCCAGATTGAATGTTTTTCACTGGCCCTGGTTACGTTTAAACTCCTTTACTTGCACTCTTGCGTGATTATAGCCGCACTCATCGTCCATGCCATCAACTCCCATTTCCACGCTGATACTTTCGCAAACGTTCTGTAAGCGTTGTCCGTTGCTGTGTTTATCGCTTTTGACATCGTAAATGAAAACGTGGCCGGACCAATTCGACCAACTTTTCTGTTATTTGCTCACTCGATAGCTGCATCTTGCCGGGGTTCGATTATTTACCGTGTATATTACAGTAAAAACTAAATCATAAGCTTAGCAAATACTTTATTTTTCATTAAAAAAATAGGGTACCGTACTTGGTTAGTTGGTTACTTCAAAAAAATGTTCGGCAGTTAATTGAGAGTGCTGTAGGCTTTATAAAAACTTACCATAACACATTTTCAAAACAGGAAGTTTTGTTACTGATATACACATAGCATACCGGTGCAACTGTAATCAAGGCCTACGAAAGGGGGTTCAGGGAGCGCATCGACCCGGGTTTAGGGGGCGGCGGAAGATCTTACCGGTATAAGTTCACGCACTCAATTAGTGGTAGTGATAATTATAGCGTGATCATTCATCATAGCACTCATTTCCGGTGGAACACAATTGTAATTTTCGGTCTCCGTAAAGGCACTCCTTGGCAAAATTTCTCTGTGAGGCTTTGGCTGTAATGGCTTAAGCCATGGTCTCCATGCAGCGGCTTGGTGCTCCGCCCTCAAGCCTCCGTAAGTATACATTTTAGTTGCGTTAATTTGCTCAACAGCCTTGCTCAATTTGGACAGTTTTCATACAAGAAAATTTTGTTTTGGATATGTAGCATCAGCTCCAACCTAGCCACAAACGGAAGTGCAATTGGGTATATGGATGAATAACTCAACCCGGAGACTAGCTCGATCGGTTGTTCAACCAAGCCGGTCGACGCAATGGGACGTGTCCTTTTGACGCGTCGTACGTTACAGATTCAAGCCCTACTTTTTCTTAGCAACCTCGTTGCGCGCCTGACGCCTGAGCACGCCACTAACTTATCGGCAGCTTCAAAGCTGTAGTGTAACTAGTAGCGTACGCAGGATTTTGAAAAGGGGGGGCAGGAACTTTAGAAAATTTGAGAAAAAGAAAGAACAGAGTAAGAAATTGTTCTTCCCTTTTCTGCCCAAAATCAGGTGAAGAGCAAAAACAAAAAAGGTCTTCACTCAAGTTTAGTCCGTTTTTTTGCCCAAAATCAGGTGAAGAGCAAAAAAAAAGGTCTTCACTCAAATTCAGTCCGTTTTTTCTGACCAAAATTGAAGATTATTCGTCTGAAACATCGCCTTTGTGAGCTTAAATCTTATCTCCAAGTTACAAAGGGGTGGGAGGGGGGCACGCCGCAATTTTGCTTACTATTCTATGCTAAATATACTACCCTGGCGACCCAAAGGGGAGGGCCACTGGGCCATGGCCCCCCCTAAATACGCCCCTGAGTGTAACGTTACATGTTATAAAAGCTTAGCATAAATGTTTCATCGAATTCGCAGCTTGTGGCCCTCTAGTACTTAAATTGTATGGGCGACCCGTGCCCCCACCGAGATTTGAGCGCTGTATGATCAGACAAAAATGGGCCTGTCAGCACGAATAGATCCCTCAAAATCCGGCCAAATATAGTTCCAAATTGCGATAAAGACCTTTTTTTTTGGTCTTCACTCGATTTCGGGGACAGAATTACATAATTTCCACTAAAGTACTTTCGCATTCCAAATGCGTTTGGTCAAGGCTGTAAAAGCGTTCCCACTACAAAATTTTTTCGGTTTAAGTACTGGGTATATATAACTTTGGTTTTAAGCTTCTGATTTTTGAGGGTTATGCTTGGTCCAAAATTAGGCCATGGGCCAAACTTTTCTTGGCTTTGGAATTAAAATTACTATGACAAAACCTGAAACGAGCAATAGAATATCTGATTGTACTTTTCTTGATTAATTCTCCCTAAACTTGCTTCATCCTAATTTCATACATCTTTTTTAAAAACAACCTTTTATTTTCTAAAATTCTGTAACTAATTGTAGAAAAGTTGTTGTCCTGGGTGGTATTCTAACCTAGAGTCCGAAATCAGATCATGAACCACGTGGGTGCACAGTGACGTAACCACTAGTCCAATCGACCTACACCTTGCCCGTAAACAATTGCATGTTTTAAATGTTTGCAACAACAAAGAATATTTACAAGCGCAATGAGAGAATTTTGTTGTGAATATTGTGGTTGATTTGTTTGTGGTTCGCTCAACAACTCGTAAAACTTGGAAATGCCTGGTTGGCGGTTTGCCGTGAGAGCAACTGCCTTATCTGAAAGATCAAAGCAAAATATCGACTAAGTTGCTTCCATAGGATTCAGTTTGATTTGCTAGCAAAAATACGGTAGGCTAGCAGTAGGCTACTAGTAACCTTTCATTGCCAAACAGAAGGCCCCGCCAACTCGTTACACGCTTTGGCGTATTACAGCGAGAACGAAAGATAGGATTTGATAGGGAACTAAACATTAAAGAAAAACTTCGATTAAGTAAGTACTTTAGGCCTAGTTTTAGAAACTTTGCAAAAATATGGAAACAAAAGATCCCTAAAATGATTACAAAAAAAGTCTATTACGTTTGTGTAAAAATAAAAGTTTGATTTTGGTGAGAGCCGAACACATGTTGAAAGTTTCACAGACAAGTACCATAACCACTACACTAAGCGACCTTGTGACGTCATACCGCAAAAAATTTTCTTTTTAAGTGCCTGAAAAATACCCATACCGTGTCTGTATTTTATTCTTTGTCAAGCGTAAAAAAAAACGCATGCGGAAATACGCATGCGTATATACGCATGTTCGGTAAACGGCAATTTAAAACAAACCAACGAGAGTAAGAATTTTATACGCAAATGCTATTTTTTATAGGCATATTTTTTTGCGCGCACGCGTAAATACGGACGTTCGTTAAAAGCCGCTTTACTAGTCTATGTAGTTTGTAATTTGTCAAGTTATAATAAATTTCAAATTTTTTTCCTGATGAGTTGTAGCCCCAATCTTCAGCCAACCTAGAACAGATATTGTTAAAAACGAATCGAAATATTTGTAAAAGTTCGAAGAATACCTTGTATGTTGAACACGTGATCATCCTTGCGGGTGTGAGTCATTATAGTCTTTGAGCATTAGGCTGAAAAACATTAGAAACTTCTTCTTCTTCTTTCTTCATTGCCCGCTTTTCCGTGAGGGTTGCGGGGGCAGTAGCTCAAGATTGAGCCGCCACACCTCACGGTCTTCCATCACCTCCATCATTTCGCTTGGGCGAAGTCCCAAGCGATTCCATCCAAGATCCTCAATGTAATCGGTCCATTTAGTTCTAGGTCGTCCGACTGGTCTTCTCCCATTTGCTTTGGCATGTAGGCTTGAAAAAAATACAAAAAAAATTGAACTATAACAAAAATCGCAATTGCAAATTTTTTTGTTTTTTGTTTTCGCTATTAACTAATGTTTCATATTTTTTAACTTACAACTATTTTTATTTTGGAGGTCCGTAGGTCCGTGCCCCCCCCTTCCAATTTTTTTTTTTTTTCAGTTTAACACACTTTTTAGATCTACCGTGGCATTAAACCACAGAAAAAAAAATTTTTAGCAGCTACAACAATGTCTGGTTAATAGAGTGTTACAAGAATGTTTACACTTACAGTATTTATGCACTTGAGTATTTTGTTTAATTTTGATGGTAGCTTGGAATCTCTCTTTGAAGTAGTAATCATGAGCATTGAAGCAAAAGGTTTTTCAATGATTTTCAAATTTCAATTGCATTAAAGCTAGTAAATGACATAAAGTCTACAAAAATCTGACCACGCAAAAGGTGCTTTTTCTTTCTTGACGTCATTTTCCACATTCGGCTTGAAGAAATGTATAATACAGCTCAAAATGTTTAAAAATAGAATAATTATTGCATATCAACATAATAAAAACAAAAAAAAATTAAAGATGAAATAAAACTCGTTCCATGATATTACAACCGTCTTCCTTTACTTAAGGATACGTATAAAATTGTGATAGCTTTTTTATAGTGAAGGTAAAAAAAATACACGCAATATGATAAGCGTATTTACTTCAGCAAATACGCAAGAACGATAAAACGGGCCTTTGTTGATTAATAATGTAGCAACAATATGTTCGGTCTCTACAGTTCTTTCCAGAATTTTTCATCTTAGCATGAGAGCGGGCATTGAAAGCACGTCATAAAAAACCACTCGCGCCTTGCCAATACAAAAATATTTAATAAATTGACTGTATGCTTGTCTAAATAAAAGGTATCGAAAAAACTATTGTTGACTTGTATCAAATTAAGCAAAACTGAGAGTATTGCGTACACGTATCGCTATCGATTAACTCAAAAAAAGAACATGGCGCCCATCTTTGCGCATATATTATTACATGATTTTTAAATTTGTTTAACAATTTACCATATCGAATCAAGTCTTTTCTGATACTCGCTGTATTACGCCGAAGCATGCAACGAGTTTGCGGGGCCCATCAACGTGTCATTGCGCCCGGGCAATACAGATTCTTTCAAAGAAATATTGCAACGGCGGCGGCAACACCGTGTTCAATTTGAACGAGTCGAAATTTGATCCTTAGACCTCCCGCTCCAGAGGCAAATGCGTTAACGCTTGACCAAATAATGATAATTTTTATCGTGTAATATTTTATGTGCTAACAAAAGCTAACAAAAACAAATCCTAAGGAAATTTTTGAATCTTTGATTGTATGAGCTAAAAATATGGGAAAATCATAGCTCAGTTTTTGAACCAGCGGCTCGTGATGATTATGTCTTTCATTTGATTGCGTCCAATAGCTAATTCAAAATTTCTACAAGTAAATTTTCTTCTTTTCAGCAATGATTAGGAGTTGTGATTAACTTCTGATAGTAAGGTTTTGTTGGAAAATTTG